>JAXCGZ010001990.1:60000-70000 GCA_037179515.1 Halocaridina rubra | reverse complement strand
AATTTAAAGACTGTCACCATATCCCCCCTCACTCTTCTAGCTTCGAGTGATGGTAAGTCTAATTCCCTCAGCCTCTCATCATAACTGAGATTGCGTATTTCTGGCACCAGTTTCGTGGCATGTCTTTGAACTTTTTCAAGATTAGCTATGTGCTTTTTCAAGTGCGGATTCCAAAAGGGGGCTGCATATTCCAGTTTTGGCCTCACATAGGTTACATAAATATTTCTCAACATTTCCTTGTCCATGTGCCTGAAGGTTACCCTTACATTTGATAAGAATGCATATGCTGCCCTTACTATGCCATTTATATGTATTTCTGGAGACAAATCTGCCAGTATGTTTACTCCTAGATCTCTCTCATTTTCTGTCTCTTGAAGTTGTACTCCAGCCACCGAGTAGTCAAGCTTGGGCCTTCTTGCACTTGTACCCATTCTCATTACCTTACATTTTGAAGTATTGAATTTCATTAGCCACTTTTCTGACCACTCATGCAGATTATTTAGATCCTCCTGAAGTTCTCTACCATTGTTCTCGTTTTTTTACTTTCTTCACAATCTTTGCATCATCTGCAAACATATTCATGAATGAATTTACAGACTCTGGTAGGTCATTTACATATACAAGGAACAAAAGTGGCCCTAAAACTGAACCCTGTGGAACTCCACTACTAACTCTTCTCCATTCAGACACTGAGTGTCTTACTCTAACCCTCTGTTCCCTTCCTTCTAAGAAAGTTTTTATCCATTCCAAAACATTTCCACCTATTCTAGCTATTGATTGCAGCTTCCTAATAAGTCTCCCATGTGGAACAGTGTCAAACGCTTTCTGGAAGTCTAGGAATATGCAATCTGCCCAGCCCTCTCTTTTCTGTAAGATTTGGCTTACCCCATCATAAAATTCTAATAAGTTTGTTACTGTTGATCTACCTTCTCTGAAGCCATGTTGCTTCACTGACAAAAAGTTGTAGGATTCCAAGTGAAGAGAGATATGTTTCCTTAGTAGTTTCTCCATAACTTTGCAAACTATGCTGGTCAAGGAAACTGGTCTATAGTTCAGAGCCGTATCCCTCCTTCCCTTTTTGAAGATAGGTATCACATTTGCTTGTTTCCAGCATCTTGGAATCTCCCCCGACTCCAGTGACTCCTTAAATATGATACTTAGTGCCACTGATATTGTGTTTGCGCATGTTTTAAGCACATGAGGGGATATGTCATCAGGACCTGTAGCTTTATGAACATCTAAATCCATCAGCGCTTTGCATACCTCTGTGGCTGTAAGGTTGATGTTCTCTAATACCGGCCCTTGAGCTTCTATCACTGCAATCTGAGGAGGTGGGGTATTTTCTACTGTAAATACTGACTGAAACTCCTTGTTCAATTCTTTGCAGATCTCTTCATCCGTCTCAGTGATGCTTCCATCCGCTCTCTTTAGCCTTAAAACCTGTTCTTTTACCTTCAGTTTTCCTCTGATAAAGCTGTAGAAAAGCTTGGGATTTTCTTTAGTCTTCCTGGTGATGTCCCTCTCATAGTCTCTCTCTGCCTCTCTCCTTTTACTTACGTAGTCATTTCTTGCTCTTTTGTAGGTTTGCCAGGCATTTATGTTTTTTCTCCTCCTATACCTTTTCCAGCATTTGTCGTGTGTGTGTATGTGTATATGTATGTATGCATATATATATATATATATATATATATATATATATATATATATATATATATATATATATATATATACATACATATATACATACATACATACATACATATATACATACAAACATATATATATATATATATATATATATATATATATATATATATATATATATATATATATATATATATATATATTATATCATATTATATATATATATATATATATATATATATATATATATATATATATATATATATATATATATTATATCATATTATATGATATATATATATATATATATATATATATATATATATATATATATATATATATATATATATATATATATATATATATACTGCATATCCCTTAAATACATATACCTTGCATATCGTAATGAAAAACCTTCTGTGTGTGTATATGTGTGTGTGTGTGTGTGTGTGTGTGTGTGTGTGTGTGTGAGAGAGAGAGAGAGAGAGAGAGAGAGAGAGAGAGAGAGAGAGAGAGAGAGAGAGAGAGAGAGAGAGAGAGAGAGAGAGAGAGAGAGAGAGAGAGAGAGAGAGAGAGAGAGATACTATCTATATTACTATCACTTAAATGATACAGAATGTATCCTCGAAGATAATATTTTATTGAGTTATTCTTATCAAGATTCATATAAATCATAACAATGTAAGAATACTGGTACATTTGGTTGGGATTTTGTATAATAACGTGACCTTAAATTATACTTAAAAGCAATTATATATTCTTTATAAATGCATACTAAACCCCCTAGAAAATAATAATAATAATAATAATAATAATAATAATAATAATAATAATAATAATAATAATAATAATAATAATAATAAAATGGCCAGAAGACGGGAGCCACGATTATAAGATTCTCTCCTGTAAATACAAATCAGCAATCACACCAAAATAAATAAATAAATGAACAAGTAAATAAATATATATATATATATATATATATATATATATATATATGTAAATGTGTGTGTGTATGCATATATATATATATATATATATATATATATATATATATATATATATATATATATATATATATATATATATATATATATACACACACACATACACTCGCAAAATGGAATTGGAAGGATATGAAATACAAAGCAAAGAAGAGAAAGCGAGGCCGACCATAAGGACTGGAGTGGAGGGGATTATTTCCAGTGAACACTCTCTCCCCCCAAGGGAAGTATCTATTGGGAACAAGGAAGCAAGACAATGATACTGCGGAACAAAACAAATTGAGAACAAGGAGAGGATAGTGATGTCTCTCATGTTGTGTCCTCTGTGAGCTTAGTACATTAAGCGTGCGTGTGTATATATATATATATATATATATATATATATATATATATATATATATATATATATATATATATATATATATATATATATATATAATCACTGTGATAACATCAGCTGCATGTGCAGCATCAGCAACAACAAAAACAATAATAATAATAATAATAATAATAATAATAATAATAATAATAATAATAATAATAATAATAATAATAATAATAATAATGAAGACTTCTCAAAATTTCCCATATCAAGACATGCGTAGGATAAAGAGATTGCCAGACATTACATGGCTGAATGTACATACTAGACATACATTATCAGTGATTACATGAGTCCTGAAGCCACGAATATTTTCTAAAACGCAAAAGATCAGTAATTTCCTGTGACTGTTGCCAAGAAGAGTAAATAATACCTTATCATTTCCTAATTTACATGGCAAGTCACGAATCGCAGGAGGAAAATGATCATAATAATAATGGTTGTGATGGAAGGATAGAATAACAAATGATATAAGGGACAAGGGGCTAAGGGAATAGGATAAGCGAGAACGAAAAAGGTGGAAAAGGCTTGCAAGAAACAGCGACCCCATACAAAAATGGGTTGAAGATGATTTTAATACTACAAAAAAGCAATACGTCTGCACTTTGTCAAGTGCAGACGTATTACACATTATATCGACAAAGTTAAGTCTGTAAATACACTCCTTGAGAATGCACTCAGTATAGTGCAAAAGACTTGGATAGTTATTATATTACAAGTTTTTCAATATTTCCGAGTGAGTTTTTTATTCTGCCATAATAATAATAATAATAATAATAATAATAATAATAATAATAATAATAATAATAATAATAATAATAATTCAATATGAAACCTAAACAGTGACGTAATGGAAATTTATCAATCATTACTACGTAACAAATGATAATTAAAAATAAAATATCAATATCAATATCAATAACAAAAAAAGACATTAAAAAGATAAAAATAAAAACACAACAGTAAAATAAAACAAATGGAAAAGTTAAAGGTAGAAATGAAAGTTGCGATAAACCGGTTTATATTGACATTGAGAGGAGAGGGTTTACCTTCACAGCCAAGTACATTGTAGGAAAATTCTTCAGACCAGGATTGTCAGATGTTTGACCATAAAAAAAAAAAGACCAGACTCACTATAAAATGTATGAAGAGAAGGACAGCCATATATAATATATATATATATATATATATATATATATATATATATATATATATATATATATATATATATATATATATATATATATATATATATATATATATATATATATATATATATGCCCACACACATACATATGTCTTCAAAAACATACAATTTTTTAAATAAACTATTTGCGGTTTTCTTTTCTAGCCACCAACCAAAATTACTTCGCAGCTAATCACTAACTTATTTTAAGGTACGAAGAACAAGGGCAAAAAATATATACGAATATGTGTTTATAGTATCTCTTGGTGGTTAAGACTAGATGTGTTACGTCATCTGAGGGACGGTTGCATAACTTATTTATTTATTTATTTATTTATTTATTTATTTATTTATTTACTTGAGAGGGGCGTTTCATACTTCAAAGTATTGCCCTAATAGAAGCCGAAGTTAGAAAAGATACCGACTCATATTGTACCAAAAGTATTTTTATTCTTTCCTTATTTTATGCATTACAATTAGTCTCCATAAATGGGGATTAAAAAAAAAAAGGTTTAGTCGAAACTGGGAAAATAAAGTTGGATGCCTTTCCCAATGTTCCACGACAGGGACAGAAGCACAGTTGTTTAGGTTAGACTATTCCCGGCTTGCGTTCTATTGGAAGCTAATTCTGTTTCCTTCTTATCGTGAAGGAATACACAAACATATATTAAAAAAAAAAACATTTTAATTATTTGCAGCACTAGGCTATATAGTACGCACTTCCAAGGCCTATATAGACACCTTAAAGGCCTATGTAGTACTGCCAAAAGCGGTTCTTTTTATATATTTAAGTAAACAACTATATTAACAATTTGTAGCATTAGGCTATATGGGATGCAGATGTTAGGCCATATTAAAGCATGAATGACTATACAACAATATACTCATTCCTTAAATGGTATATTGCAAAACAGAAGGAGCATCCTAATTAACCTGACAGGCTATATAAGAAAATATAAATGCAAAAACAGTTACTTAGAAGCTTTCATAATTATTTATTTGAGATTAATAACTGAATGGCATTCTCAAAAGAGAGTTGAAGCGGATGAAAGTACTAATATCGATATACCTCCAGTTGGGTACTCTGGCTATTATATCTTATTTTTATTTACTGTTTGTGCGTAGTCAGTTATCGCTTTTAGTAACATGTCAAAAACATATTGGTAATTGAGGTTTTTTTTTTATTAATTTTTTGCGAGTAGCAATTGGCAAGGTACTACAATCACAGATTTATTCCATCAGCATGCACGCTTCCATCTATCTCATAATATTTATAGAAAAAATTCCTTACATTAAATAATCCTTTTGAATTATGAAAATACTGAACTAACTAGGTCAACCAAAACTGGGGGTTTTGTTTCGTTTTCGTCACTGCTCTTCCTCTTTAAATCTATAAAGGTCTCATCCGCTTATTAAAAACAGAAAAGTTTAGCTTTTAAAACTTGAAAAACGAAAAATTAAAAAAAAATGATAATAATTGATTAGTCGTTGGAAATCCCGCTTGCTAACCACGTACGCTGCTAGACACGAACACCATATGGTTTTGAGAGAGAGAGAGAGAGAGAGAGAGAGAGAGAGAGAGAGAGAGAGAGAGAGAGAGAGAGAGAGAGAGAGAGAGAGAGAGAGAGAGAGAGAGAGAGTCGAAGGCTTCAACACTCCGTAGTCAAAGGGAGGGAAATTTGCCCCTTAAAATTACGTGATCCACTGTCCTGTAAATAATGTATTTCTTTATTACTTCAAACTTACTCTCACTATGAACGATTCTGTACAGTCATGTCTGCATACAAATAGAATTACCATGATAATACAAGAACAAAACAATGATATGCAATTTTATCGAGAGATTTTCTACTAACACAAAAGTTGCTTGGAATGAGAATATAATAATAATAATAATAATATTAATAATAATAATAATAATAATAATAATAATAATAATAATAATAATGGATTCTTCATCAGTTTTCATAAAGTAAACAGTGATGTACCGTAAATAACAATAATAATAATAATAATATAATAATAATAATAATAATAATAAAATTAATAGTAATCTATATACATGGCCCATTCCCCCTTGTAAGGGGAGTGGCCGAGCCAAGAAACACGCATTAACCACATTGCCACACATACCTTAACCACTCCTCTTAGCTCCTTAAAGGGTTGCTTTTGTCCCCCAAAAATAATGCTGCAACCAAACATTTAAACTACAACTAGTATTTGTTCTTACTTTTTTTTTAAGTACAATTATAATTATATAAACGGTAAATCACACCGAGTTACTTTTACATATTTAAATATCTTAGATTCTTATTTATTTATTAATTTATTTATTTGGTTTCTCAAATTACATGAAAAATACATATTCGTCGATGATAAATATATATTCCTCTAAACAACGTTTCAGCATTATTACAGAAAATTGGTAGTATCATTAATTTTTATAAGAAATGCTTACTTTTTTTTATGAGTATGAAACCGGGAAGGGAAAAAAACTGCCCTCATTGTGCCCGGCTAGGCTTTCAAGAAAACATTTAAGAAAACGTATCATCTTAAGGACAAGGCAGAAATAAGAGAATGATAAACAGTTAGAAAAGGAGAGGCTAAAAGTATAGTCAAATTAATGAAGACCTAAAAATATGGTAGGATTAGGCCCTTAGATGACGATAGATCAGCTTTTTCATGGAATAGAGATCATAAAAGATAGGAAGATGTTAGGTATGCGTACTACCTAATACAAATCCATACACCTAGTTCTAATATATAACGAAAGTCGAGATCACAGATTTGTTATTAAGGAAATAGGGTTTTATATAAAAAAAAATCAATATTTAGTTTCGCTTGATGCAAGCAAGGTCAACAAGAACATTATGGTTATTTGTGGGAAGTCCTCTCCTAGTATAACCATGAGCTACGGAACAAAATTATAGTTGGTCTTAATGAGGAGATGACCTTTGCTATTAAGAGCCAAAAATATCATACGTATCTAGAAGGTAATTGCATATATTTAAAAAAATATATATATTTGAATGCATTTCCAATAAAGTTGAGAGAGATTGTGCAAAAAATGATTTTACTATTGCAGGGTTTATGCAACTTGATTGATACCTTTGCACAACGTAAAATAGTTTGTTTCCGATAAATTTTGGTGTATTCTTTTTTTTTCTTTTTTTCTTTTTTCAATTCAAACACACCAACCCCTTTGGTGTATTTTTACTGCGAGAACAGACGACATACAAGACATACACTCATAAGAAATATTTTTCATAAAATCTTACTGAATTTAGCAGTAAAATCTGAAGTTCATGGCAATATACTATGTTACGTAACAGTTACGCCTCTAATTGCACCGTGGTCACCCATTCGAGGTGGGTTGAAACGGAAATGGGCTGGACTACGTTAAGCCATGTGAATGTTAAAACCCTTACAATAACGTTCGACATCCCCATGCACTCATCATCTAAGTTTCCATCCTTCAGTAAATGAACATTTATATCACAACTTTTCCCCCATAGCTTTGCAGGAAAAACCGATCACAATCACCCATTTCGAAAATTAGGTTTGTGTAAATATGATTCCCCTGTCTAAGACTACCTGTTGACAGGTCTTATCACACGTGGGATATCATCTACCCTCGCCTAATTAACATCTAATGGGCCCCATGAAAGTTTTCTTCTTTTGCAGCCATATATGTTGTAAAGCTCATATTCTATTATTATTATTATTATTATTATTATTATTATTATTATTATTATTATTATTATTATTATCAGGTCAGAGTAACTATAACCGCAGTCACGAAAGAGAAACTGAGAATGACAAAAGTCACATCTGGATGAATGCTTTAAGAAGAATAAGCCTACACGTGAAAACATTTATTAATACACACACGTACACGAGTTCGAACATTTGTGGAGAAAGCTTAAGGTTCGTGATAAAGTAAAAATAAAATCACAGGAAAATAAGTTATAATAAGAAAATCATCATTTATATATATATATATATATATATATATATATATATATATATATATATATATATATATATATATATATATATATATTATATATATATATATATATATATATATATATATATATGCAAGTGATAAGAGTGTGATATATATATATATATATATATATATATATATATATATATATATATATATATATATATATATATATCATCATTTATATATACAAGTGATAAGTGAGTGTGATATATATATATATATATATATATATATATATATATATATATATATATATATATATATATATATATATATATATATATATATATATATATATTCAGCGTAAGGATTACATCCGCCAAAACAAGTCCTTCGCAAGAAGGCAATCGTCCTAGCCCTTGTTAGAAAAGGGAGTCCGTGACGTAAAACCGGAACTATATATATATATATATATATATATATATATATATATATATATATATATATATATATATATATATATATATATATATATTATATATATAGATAGATAGATAGATAGATAGATAGATAGATAGATATAGATAGATAGATAGAAAGATAAATAGAGAGAGAGAGAGAGAGAGAGAGAGAGAGTAAAAAAAATAAAGCTAAACAGTATCATAAATAATGCATATACTGAGAAAATTGATAAGTAGAAACCGCTCATAATAACTTTCTCTAATGAGGTTTATTTCGCCACTAGCAACCCAAACTTGATCAATATATATATACATATGTGTACGTACACACACACATTATATATATATATATATATATATATATATATATATATATATATATATATATATATATATATATATATATATATGTATGTGTGTGTGTGTGTGTGTGTGTGTGTGTGTGTGTGTGTGTGTGTGTGTGTGTGTGTGTGTGTGTGTGTGTGTGTGTGTGTGTGTGTGTGTGTGCGTGTGGTTAAAATTAGTTTCATGCACCTCTTCCATAGCCTAACCGAGAACATGGATAAGATTCGTTTTATGCACCCTCTCAATTTTATGACTTAATTTTTTTCTGTTAAGTTTCGATATATTCTGAAGTAATCTGACTTTATTTTCTCATCAGATAACACTATTTTTTGTTAGAGCCGATACTGGTGGGCGGCGGTGGATAACCTATTCTAACTCAACTGGACTAACCTAACCTAACTCAAATTTGAAGCCTTCCATACCTTAATTAGGTAAATTTGGGTGTATATACATCTGTGTGGCATATTTTAGGAAGTGGTGGTGACGCTGATTTCTCGGGTAGGTTATGTAATAGATGCATAATTTTTTTTTTACCAAAACCATGCTTAGTCCAAAAATAAATACAGTGAATAAAAAGCATCTTAACCATATATGTATATATATATATATATATATATATATATATATATATATATATATATATATATATATATATATATATATATATATATATATATTTACATTGTACTTTCTCTGAAGGCGTTCATTACGCACTGCCCACTGAAACGGGTTCGTTCAACTGAATCTTTTTCGCATCCTAATTTTGTTCTTAGCGTGAAAATGTTTTGTTGATATTCCTGAGAAATGACACCGCTTCAGTTAAAAAAAAAAAAATGAAGCGAACTAATATATTTTTTGATATTACTATGTGTAATGGAAACTATTATTTCATACATTAACGTGCCATAGAAATTAAATTAGAATATACATAATAAAATGCATACATATTCATTTCTCATTCATGACATATGTTTATCTCAGAAAATGTATTGTTGTAAAGGAAAAATACCTATAGACATATTCTTA
>JAXCGZ010001990.1:0-55000 GCA_037179515.1 Halocaridina rubra | reverse complement strand
TGTGCGCACTCTTTTCTGGGGTTCTCAATAATTTCCCAGCAGCATTTGTAGCCTATCCTGAGCCTAGCTATCGTGACAGCCAGACTCCTTGGGGTGTACTTGGATACCGGTGAGGGCTCAAGTTTTGTTGCTTCCTTGTATCATGTGGCAGAGTAGGAGCTTTTGTTAACCCAGTAGTTGTGGTTTTCCTGCTTTATTCTCTGTAGTGCCTGCTTGGTTTTTGATTTGTATTGCTGTAGACTGGGTTGCATAGAGTGCTGTATGCTGTGGCATAAGACAGCATCCTTGGCAAGTTGATCTGCCTTGTCATTTCCAGGGATGTTGATATGGCTGGGTATCCCGTTGATGGTTACCGGTCTTCCTTGTTCTTGATGTTGCTCTAGCAGTGTTTGGACCGAGCTGATTAAGTTGATGTTTTCTTTGAACTTCTGCTGCTGTAGTGCTTGGACAGAGGAGAGTGAGTCAGTGTGTATGGTAACAGGTCCTTGTCCTTTTTCATTTGAGTTGTGCAGAGCCATTTTGATGGCAAATAACTCTGTTTGCAGAGTGGAGCAGGAGTCTGAAAGTCTCCAGGAAGCTGTAAAATGTTCCAAGTAGACTGCTGCTCCAGTGGCAGGGATACTTGCGTTGACAGTTCCATCTGTGTAGTAGGAGATGTCTTCTGCTTGGTTGGTTTCAGTGATAGCAGCTAGAGCTGCTTCATGCAGTTGTATCTTTGAACAGGCTTTCTTACTGCCTGGAAGACTAGTGGTGTTGAATTTTGCAGGGTTTGCTCTCCATGGGACTAGCGGCTTGTAGTTGGTGCAGGGCTTGTCTAACTTTATTCTTGCCAATTCAGATGCCATGTTGCATTTGTGAATACTTTTCAGAAGCTGCCCGGCATAGCTGTTTGGGATGGGGAGATCAGGATGTTTGTTGAGGGCCTCTTTCAGCCTTTTCTGCATTTGGGATTTCCTTTCAGATAGCAGAGCCTTTGTTATGGAGTTATCCCGGTCGAGGTAAAAATTATTCATGTTTTCACATATGGTAATGTGCCTATTGATTATCGTTGGTCCCAAATGAGATTGAGATTTGAATTAAATGAGAAAACGAAACCACGAGTGAGGTTGGGGGAAACTGTAAAATGAACAGAGTGGCATTCAGATAGAATGCGTTTATTCCTAGTATAGAAGATATAGCTGTAAGGCTTGCTTCCCTTTTAGACCTTTTGTGGTGTAGTTGGTAGCGCCTTGGCACAGACATTATGTCCTAGGTTCAAATCCCGATCGGGCTAAAAATTATTCATGTTTTCACATATGGTAATGTGCCTATTAGATTATATATATATATATATATATATATATATATATATATATATATATATATATATATATATATATATATATATATATATATATATATATATATAAGGAAAGACCTTAAACTAATCACTGTAGAATCCCACCGCTGACTTTTTTCCAATTAGACACTGCTTTCAAATACATTAATACCATATTACATAAAGGAAATATGTGTATGACGTAAGTCGATGGACACTCAACCAATTCCTTCCTACTGTAGCAAGTTTTACTCTTACCTGGAGGGCATAATAAATAAATGTAAGTACATACGTGGTTTACAAAGCAGATACAGAGAATGAGAGAGATCTAGGAGTAAACATACTGGCAGATTTGTCTCCAGAATTGCATATCAATGCCATAGTAAGAGCAGCATATGCTTTTTTAGCAAATGTAAGGGTAGCCTTCAGACACATGGACAAGGCAATCCTCAAAAATATTTATGTAACCTATGTGAGGTAAAAACTTGAGTATGCAGCCCCCTTTTGGAATCCGCACTTGAAAAAACACGTAGTTAAGGTGGAAAAAGTTCAAAGACATGCCACGAAACTGGTGCCAGAAATACGCAATCTCAGTTATGATGAGAGACTGAGGGAATTAGACTTACCATCACTCGAAGCTAGTAGATTGAGTGGGGATATGGTGACAGTCTTTAAATTCCTTCATGGTTATGACAGAGTGAATAGGGATTGATATTTTAATATCGCTGGCACTAGAACTAGAGGTCATAGTTTGAAGCTTCGAAAGAAAAGTTCTTTGCAGGATGTTAGGAAGTACTTTTTAGTGTAAGAGTAGTTGATAATTTGAATTCGCTAAGCGAGGAGGTTGTTAATACTAACTCAATCCATTGTTTTAAGGACAGGTATGATAAGTATCACAAAGTACAAAATGGAACCGATCAGGAGACGGGAAGCTACGAGCGTGGGGCTATTTCCAGTAAACAAAATTAGGTTGAAAAAAAAATTAGGCAATCACACACACACACACATGAATATGTTTGCAGATGATGCAAAGATTGCGAAGAAAGTAAAAAACGAGAACAATGGTAGAGAACTTCAGGAGGATCTAAATAATTTGCATGAGTGGTCAGAAAAGTGGCTAATGAAATTCAATACTTCAAAATGTAAGGTAATGAGAATGGGTACAAGTGCAAGAAGGCCCAAGCTTGACTACTCGGTGGCTGGAGTACAACTTCAAGAGACAGAAAATGAGAGAGATCTAGGAGTAAACATACTGGCAGATTTGTCTCCAGAAATACATATAAATGGTATAGTAAGGGCAGCATATGCATTCTTATCAAATGTAAGGGTAGCCTTCAGGCACATGGACAAGGAAATGTTCAGAAATATTTATGTAACCTATGTGAGGCCAAAACACGAATATGCAGCCCCCTTTTGGAATCCACACTTGAAAAAGCACATAGCTAAGCTTGAAAAAGTTCAAAGACATGCCACGAAACTGGTGCCAGAAATACGCAATCTCAGTTATGATGAGAAGCTGAGGGAATTAGACTTACCATCACTCGAAGCTAGAAGATTGAGGGGGGATATGGTGACAGTCTTTAAATTCCTTCATGGTTGAGATAGAATGGATAGGGATCGATATTTTGATATGGCTGGCTCTTGAACTAGAGGTCATAGTTTGAAGCTTCGGAAGAAAACTTCTTTGCAGGATGTAAGGATATACTTTTTCAGTGTAAGAGTAGTTGATAATTGGAATTGGCTAAGCGAGGAGGTAGTTAATGGTATCTCAATCCATAGTTTTAAGGACAGGTATGATAAGTATGACTAAGTATAAAATGGAAGCGATGAGGAGACGGGAAGATACGAGCTTTGGGCTCTTTCCCGTAAACACAATTAGGTAAGTACAATTAGGTAAGTACACACACACACACGAGCGTGAGGCTCTTCCCCTTAAGCACAATTAGGCAATTAACCCCCCCCCCACCTCACACACTATTCTCTGGATGTCTACTGGTCAGAGTAAGGATCAAGTTAAGATAACGACTCTCACTTATATTAAATATCCCCACAAATTGTTAGGTTAGGTTAGGTTAAGTTAGGTTATCTTAAGTTAGGCTAATACCTAATCTAACTTATACTAGCCTAATCTAACCTAACCTAATCTAACCTACCTATTTACATGGTTATGTGATGTATTGGGTGTCGTTATATTTTCTTGATTCCAGATTAGTTCTCTAGCTATGATACGAGATAGACTATGGAATAAATCTTATTTAACTTTAATACCTTACTATGTAAAGGATATGATATGTGTATGACGTCGATGGACCCTCAACCAATTCCTTCCTATTGTAACAAGTTTTACGCTTACCTGGAGGGCATAATAAATAAATATTAGTACATACGTGGCTTACAAAGCAGATGCAGGGATGTAATCATATATATATATATATATATATATATATATATATATATATATATATATATATATATATATATATATATATATATATATATATATATATATATTCAGAGGGTTGAATACAAGAAGAGTGAACATTAGTCAGTGTGACCTTTTCCTAGGTGTATAGGTTGATGCAATATGTTTACTCTCTCTCTCTCTCTCTCTCTCTCTCTCTCTCTCTCTCTCTCTCTCTCTCTCTCTCTCTCTCTCTCTCTCTCTCTCTCTCTCTCTCTCTCAGTAAAACTTTGAATAAATAATAAGGTTCGATCGACATACTTCATAGACAGCTTTTTCATTGTTTATAGGAGATCACTACCACACACTGCATTTACTTCATAATTCACTGTAAAAAGCCTTTTCTGACACCAACCCTCTCTATTTAGTTCTGGTTTAGAAGCGGTCCATAGGGAACTGTCTTGTTCCCCCAGTGGCAAGATTATAAAAACTACAATAGTGAAGAGAATTATTTCAGGAAAACTGCTTACATTAAATACACGGGAAATCCCCCGTCTGTTGACATTCATGTTAATTTTATTCCGAGAGTGCTCCAGGCAAACCTATGGGATATAAACAGGTTTCAAGGTACATGCAGTTATCTCTCTCTCTCTCTCTCTCTCTCTCTCTCTCTCTCTCTCTATATATATATATATATATATATATATATATATATATATATATATATATATATATATATATATATATATATATATATATATATGTCAGAAGGGGATTCTGGCAGTAAAGAATGAACTTAAAATAATGTGGTAGAGATCACTCATAACGATTGAGAGATATGTCTTTGAAGTAAATTGATCGAATTTTATTATTTTTTCGGTTATTCTGAGAGAGAGAGAGAGAGAGAGAGAGAGAGAGAGAGAGAGAGAGAGAGAGAGAGAGAGAGAGAGAGAGAGAGAGAGAGCTAATATAATGCAACAACCAATACACATTGGACAAGGTCTTGCAATAAACCTCTCTCTCTCTCTCTCTCTCTCCTCTCTCTCTCTCTCTCTTCTCTCTCTCTCTCTCTCTCTCTCTCTCTCTCTCTCTCTCTCTGATTACATCCCTCCATCTGCTTTGTATGCCAAGTATGTACTTATTTTTATTTTTATGCTCTCAAGGTAAGCGTAAAACTCGTTACAGGAGGCAGAAATTGATTTGGTGTCCATCCAGTTACGTCATACATTTAACATTTCCTTCCCGTAATAATGTATTAAGGTTGAATCATGTTTTCACATATGTAATGTGCTTATTTGGGTATTAATATTAAATAAAATTTATTCCACAGTCTATCTCGTATCATAACTATAAGACTAATATGGGATTAAGTAAAGATAACGACTCCTAATAAATAAAATAACCCCATAAATAGTTCGGCCGATATTGATTTAGTGCATTTCATAAGTACATAAGGGGCTATATCATCAGGACCTGTAGCTTTATGGGCATCTAACTCCATCAGAGCCTTGCATATTTCTTTGGCTAAAAGGATGGTGTTCTCTAATACTGGCCCATGAGTTCCTATCTCTGCAATCTGAGGGGGTGGGGTATTTTCTGCTGTAAATACTGACTTAAACTCTCTATTCAATTCTTCGGAGATCTCTTCATCTGTCTCAGTGATGCTTCCATCAACTCGTTTACTTTAAAACTTGTTCTTTAACTTTCAGTTTTCCTCTTATAAAGCTGCGGAAGAGTTTGAGATTTTCTTTAGCCTTCCTGGTAATATCCCTCTCATAATCTCTCTCTGTTTCTCTTGTTTTACTTAGGTAATCATTTCTTGCTCTTTTGTAAGTTTGCCAGGCATATATGATTATTCTCCTATATCTTTTCCAGCATTTGTCTCTCCACTCCTTAGCTCTCTTACACTCATTTTTGAACCATTTCTCTCTGGTATGAATAACTCCTATATTGATGGAAGGTATGTAATAATTTACTATCTTCCCATATTCCTCACAAAAGTTGTCGAACATTTCTTGTGCAGGTTTATTGTTATATAAGGTCCTCCAGTCAATAACTGCAAAAAGCTCATTAGTTTTGATGTAATCTCCTTTCGGATAGTTCCTCCTCGTATTACTCTCAGTGCCTCTACTTTCAGGCAGGACATCTTTGATGATGTACTCCATCAACAACACATAGTGGTCACTCTTTCCAGTTTGTGGTTTACACTCAATTTTTTTTCAATATCCAATGCATTATTTGTGAATACTGGATCCAGCAACGATGGCTCATCCCCACCCCAGGTCCTCATTGGTTCCATTACATGTTGGTGTAGGAAATTCTCATGTACGCAATCTAGGAATCTTGCCCCGAATAAATCCTTCCTACTGTGTGGGTCAAGATTTATCCAATTTATATCTCTATGATTAAAGTCTCCCATAATCAATATCCTATGTTTTTTCTCCTGTGCAATGTTAACAAGTGAGTTTTGGACTTCGATTGTACCTATATGACTTTTCTCATAAACTTCTAGCCTATGTCTGGTTCCTTGGTGGGTTATATACAACAGCTACTATAATGTACCCTGACCCGGTATTTATGCGAGCAACAAGATTTTCCCTGAACTCACTTTCTATAGCCAAGTTTATTTCTTCAACCTGAATCCTTTCACTAATGAGCAGTGCAATCCCTCCACCAGTCCTCTCAGATCTTTCAGCCCTTAATATTCTGAAGCCCTTAGGAAAAAGTGTGACACTATTAATGTCCTCACTTCACTTGGTCTCTGTAACTGCTACTATATCTACCTTACTGTTGTGAATCCTATCTTTTAATTCAACTGCCTTACCAGCTAATTGATCAGCATTTTTGCATAACAATCTTAATGAGGCCCCATCCCTTGATCTTCTATCATTATCTTCTTTATCTCCCCTTTGTCTGGAAGAACTCTGAAATGAAATTTTTCTTCTCTTCTTTGTTTCTTTCCTCATTTAATCTTCTAGCCTCTTGCAACAAGCTTTTTAATCCTTTCCATCTCTCCCTTTGTTCTGTATCGTCTAGTGAACACTATTGAATTCTTGAAAGTCTTTTAGGCTTTTTTTCCTCATCAATATTTCTCTACATGTGTCCCCTCTCTCAAAGGTTACTTTTGTTGGTCTTTGCTTTCCTTCCCTAGAATATTTACCTAGTTGGTGTATGTTTACAATATCCTCAGGATCCCAAACTACTCCAAGCTTTCCTATCAAGTCTTAAATCCTAGCTCTATTTTCTTCAAGTCTCCCTTGCCATGTTGGCTCCTGGGATTTGCTTATGCCTGAGATTACCACTGTCTTCTCCTTATCAAGTGCCTGTTTAATCAGGGGATTTGCTTTTTCCACCACAACGTCTTACATTTTTTCGATTACTGTTTCTTTTATAGTCAGCTGATTGTATGTTTTCCATTGCCACCACTTTCACAGCCTCTTTTACTGCCACATTCCCATGTAGTGCATCAGCAAAGGAAGTTTTCATAGCATCATGTAAGCTCTTTTCTAAACTGCTTGATGTTTTCCTTAATCTGGGCATTCCAAGCTGCAATCTCGTTTCTCTCAGAAGAGAACAGTGAATTAACATTTAATTCATTCAGGTTGTCATTCAGCTGTTTGTTGCTATCTTCTTGTTTAGAAAGCATGGTTTCTAGTTCACTTTTTTCTCCTTCAAGCTTCTTTATTCGTATTTCTAGTTCTTTTCTCTCTTGCCCTTTTGCTTTATTTGCTTCCTACAAAAATCTTATTTCCTCTCTGAGTGTTTCAGTCTTTTTCATATCTCTATCCCTTTTCTGGATTTTATCATCAAAGTTTATAACCAGTGTCTCTAATTCCTTGACTTTTTGTTTCACTTTCCTAACATCCACTCCTCCTCCTGCTACATCCTCCAGAGATCCTCTACAACCCCTCCCCCGACCATTAGATGAGGGGTTACGGATAGAGATGGCCTCATTTTTATATTTTCCCTTTCACATGCCTAATCTTACAAGATAGAGAGGGCTATATTACATATTTTTGGATTCAGAAGGCATTTGTCAGACTCTCATATGGAAGACTCTTAAGAAGCAACAAGCAATTGCAAGAATAGGTGGAAATGTCTTCGTGGATAAAAACAGAGGGTGAGAGTAAGATATGCAATATCTGACTGGAAAAAAGGTTATTATTATTATTATTATTATCATTATTATTATTATTATTATTATTATTATTATTATTATTATTATTATTATTATTATTATTATTATTATTATTATTATTATTATTTTCATTATTATTATTACTATCATTATTATTATTATTATTATTATTATTATTATTATTATTATTATTATTATTATTATTATTATTATAACAAATGCAACCTATTAATGTTAATATTGTTATAATTCCTATTATCATAATTATTATTTTTACTATTATTATTATTGGCATCATATTACTTGATATATATATATATATATATATATATATATATATATATATATATATATATATATATATATATATATATACATATATATATATATATATATATATATATATATATATATATATATATATATATATATATATATATATATATACATACATATATATATATATATATATATATATATATATATTATATATATATATATATATATATATATATACATATACATATATATATATATATATATATATATATATATATATATATACATACTATATATATATATATATATATATATATATATATATATATATATATATATATATATATATATGAATCTTTATATATATATATATATATATATATATATATATATATATATATATATGAGAGAGAGAGAGAGAGAGAGAGAGAGAGAGAGAGAGAGAGAGAGAGAGAGAGAGAGGTATAACTTCAAGAAACGGTGTAGTTAATCAACAAACGGTGAGCTGTTCATGGATAGTCTACATGCCCTGAAGATTATATAAGGGACAGTAATTGCGTTGGAAAATGATTGCCCCTTGTGATAGTTTCCTATGCGCAATAGGGCCTTACAATAATTACTTAATAGAACTATTGCTCTTTCATTTTGAGAAAATATAAGAAATATTAAAAAGTTTAATGAATATTGTATCAGTATATATTGAGGGAAGATTTATAATGTTAGGACAATATGGTCATGCAATGCAAAGCACCATGTTGTGTCACGACTAGTCCCCATTCAAATGGAGGTGGAGACAGGCATGTTGGAGCTGGGGGTTTAAGGTTGGATGCCCCTCCTAACTCCCTGCAGTGGGATCAAATCGAACCCGCGGTGGTCGCTTCCAAACTCGCCTGCTCTACTCTACTAGAGAGCCACCGGAGACCCGTTTGTATAATGCTGTACAAAGAATTCATTAGTTGCTTCCCTAAAGAGAGAAGTATATCAAACTATTTTCTGTAAAATGTTGGCTAACAATTGCAAATCATAGAAACATTGGCAGAATTAAGTTTTTATATACCATTTATATACAATATACAAAAAAAAAATGGCAGACAGATAAAATCTTGTGTTCTGGCCAGAGTACGTAAGGTTAGATAATAAAGAGATTTAGGACAAAATCAGGTTAGGTTTAGCTAAGTGTTTGTAGAGGGATAGATTAAGGTAAATACTCGTTAGGTTAGAATCCGGTTAGGAGAAACGTTTTGGGTAAAGTTAGGTTAAGATATGTTTGGGTCTGGTTAAGCTAGGTTAATGCAAGTGTTCCAACAGGGTTAAGATAGCTTTAATTAAGTGTTCTGTAGACTCTGTGTCAACCTTGCCAAAATTATTTAATATTTTAATATGATTAAGATATGAAGCAATTACCCTCAGAGGGAACGAGGTGTCAGAGGAAGGGGGCGACTGCCAAACCTCCATTGAGAATCTATGACAGGGAGTAAGTAATCCAACTAGTAGTTGTCCAAAACAAACTTAAAAAAAAAGTGTGTGTGGGGATAGTACCTGACTACAGTACATTTCGGAGAGAGAGAGAGAGAGAGAGAGAGAGAGAGAGAGAGAGAGAGAGAGAGAGAGAGAGAGAGAGAGAGAGAGAGAGAGAGAGAGAGAGTTTCCATGACTGCTACATGCCTTTGCACAGTCACGTTTTGTTTACCTTCAGCCTCCCTCAAGGCTGTAATATACTTCTTTGAACAATATTGGAACTAGATCATAACAATTTTCGTAATCATCACAACATTACGAGATATGCAACATAATCATCGATCACTTCGAAAAACACTTTTACATCAAATATCCATCAACTCTTCTGAATTTTTTTTCATTTACTTTTATTAATTACATAACTGCTCTATTGAATTAGGTTAAGTAACCAAAGGCAATAATATTAAAATTTTACTGAATTTGGGACTGAGTTCTCTTAAATCTCCATAGGTTCGCCGTCATGCAGGCAGTGCGGGAGTCTATGCGAGAACATACCTGTACAGTACAAGTATGGTGAATTGTCATATACCTGAAATTCAGTCCTTTTCCATTGTTTATCATGTTTTTTCTTTTCTTTCTTTAGCTTACATCTCGAACTTCAAATATTTTCTTCAGTTCCGAATATCGAATTTGCAGGCCATCTTTTAAACTTAAGTTCGGGTAAAAATTATAAGACTTATAGCACAACCTGCATAGCGATCATTTTCTTTGCCTAACTGCAGCAAGGCATGACCAGATGTATTAGTTATATTCGCCAAGAGAGACACAAAGATAATTCACAGATTCATTCAGACCTTATCGATGACCGGAAGTTGCTTAGATGATGTAATCACTATCATTTCATTGTAAGCATCGTAGAGGAAGTAGCGAATTTCCGTGCAGGTGGAACTGCGCATGCGCAATTTGAAGTAAAAAGGTTAAATCAACAGAAAGTCTTAATTAGGGGAGAATCCATGCGGTATATTGCAAAGATTGTCGAAGGGAATTGCCTCTTGGTCGGCTTCTTCATTTGTAATTTTGTTTACGAGATGTTGCGCTTTCTTAAGATTCTTTTCTAAATCATGACCAACTCTATGTTTAGTTTTCAAGAGTTTCTCGATAAAATGAACATATTTTGTTGTTTAGTAATTTTCTTGGATTGCGTGAATTTGCAGTTCTTATACATTTACACGAATTTCATTGTAAAAATCATATATCCACGCTTGCTATGAAGACCTCCAGGACAATACTGGTAATATGTCAAAATGTGATGCTTCTTGTGCCTTATCATATGTCTTCTTGCTAATTGCTTCTTCACTTCTCTGTAAACACCTATGCTCTTATTTCTTATTAACTCCTCTTCTCACTTTTTGTAGCTTTTATTGCTGTTATATTTGCACTGTTAATATTTCGGTACTAGATTGTCAGATGTTATGTTCCCGATTTCGGTGAGCCATTTTCCCCATACTGTCTATCTATCTATCTGTTTGTATGTATGTGATAACCCAATTGAGATTGCCTAAGTAAGCTTGCGGGAAAGAACCCCATGCTCGTAACTCCCTGACTCATGGTCGGTTCCATTTTTGTACTTAATGATACTTATCATATTTGTCCTTAAAACTATGGATTGAGCCAGTATTAACTACCTCCTCGCTTAGCCAGTTCTAATCATCAACTACTCTTACACTAAAAAAAAAGTAGTTCCTTACTTCCAGCAAAGACGTTTTCTTACGAAGCTAGAAAGGATGACCTCTAGTTCTAGTGCCAGCCATATCAAAATATCGATCCCTATCCACTGTGTCATAACCATGAAGGAATTTAAAAACCTTCACCATAATCCACTAATTCTTCTAGCTTCGAGTGATGATATATCTAATTCCTTCAGCCTCTCCTCATAAGTGAAATTGAGTATTTCTTGCACCAGTTTCGTGGCATGTCACTGAACTTTTAATAGCTTAACTTTGTGCTTTACCAAGTGTGGATTCCAAAAGGGGTCTGCATATTCAAGCCTTGGCCTCACATAGGTTCTGAACATATCCTTGTCCATGTGCCTGAAGGCTACTCTTACATTTTCTAAGAAGGCATGTGCTGCCCATACTTTGCCATGTATATGCATTTCTGGAGACGCATTTGCCAGTATGCTTATTCCTAGATTTATCTCATTCTCTGTCTCTTGAAATTCTGTTCTTACCATTGAGTATTCAAGCTTGGGCCTTCTTGCACTTGTACCCATTTTCACTACCCTACATTTAAAAGAAGTTAATTTCATTAGCCACTTTTCTAACCACTCATGCAAACTATTCAGATCTTCCTGAAGTTTTCTACCATTGTTCGCGTCTCTTACTTTCTTCACAGTTTTTGCATCATCTGGAAATATATTCATGAAAGAATTTACAGACTCTGGTAGGTCATTTACATATACAAATAACAAAAGTGGCCCTAATTCTGAACCCTGTGGAACGCCACTACCAACTCTTCTCCTTTCAGATACTGAGTATCTTACTTTATCCCTCTGTTCCCTTCCTTCTAAGTAAGTTTTTATCCATATCAAGACATTTCCACCTATTCTCGCCATTGCTTGCAATTTCTTAATAAATCTCCCGTGTGGGACCGTGTCAAATGCTTTCTGGAAGTCTAGGAATGTGCAATCTTCCCAACCCTCTCTTTCCTGTAAGAATCGGTTTACCTCATCATAAAATTCTAATAAGTTTGTTACTGTTGATCTACCTTCTCTGAAGCCATGTAGTCTCACTGACAAAATAGTTGAAGGATTCCAAGTGAAGAGAGATGAGTTTTCTTAGTGGTTTCTCCATAACTTTACAAACTATGCTGGCCAAGGAAACAGGTCTGTTGTTTAGAGCTGTATCCCATTTCCCTCTTTGAAGATAGCTACCACGTTTGCTTGTTTCTAGTATCTTGGCGTCTCCCCTGATTCCAGCAACATTTCAAATATGATACTTAGTGCAGTTGATATTGATTTACAGCATTTTTATGTACATAAGGGGATATATCATCAGGACCTGTAGCTTTATGGTAATAGCACTCTGCATACCTCTGTTCTCTAATACCGGCCCATGAGCTCCTGTCTCTGCAATCTGAGGGGGTGGAGTCTTTTCTGATGTAAATACTGACTGAAACTCATTGTTCAATTTTTCGTCGATCTCTTCATCCCTCTCAGTGATGCTGCCATCCACTCTTTTTAGCTTTAAACCCTGTATGTTTGTGTGTATGCATGTATGTATGTATGTATGTATGTATGTATGTATGTATGTATATATATATATATATATATATATATATATATATATATATATATATATATATATATATATATTATATATATATATATATATATATATATATCTTCTTCTTCTCCTCCTCTCACTTTTCCCATATCTATATGGGGTCGCGGTTACTTATAAGCCTTTTCCACTCTCTCTTGTCCATTGCTTCCTCTCCACTGAGGTCCTTCACTCTCAAGTCGTCCCGTATACAGTCATCCCATCGTCTTCATGGTCTCCCTCTTCCTATCACTCCCTCCACCTCCAGCTCAATCATCCTTCTATCAATCCAATCTTCATCTCTCCTCATGCAATATCCATACCACTGAAGCCTTCTTTCTTGCATCTTCTTTCCCACTTGTGTCACCTTGGCTGTCCCTCTAATTCTCTCGCTCCTGATCCTATCCCTCCTCGTCACACCCAACATCCATCTCACCATTTTCATCTCTGCCACTTCCATCTTTCTTTCTTGTGTTTTCTTAACAGGCCACGTCTCCGAGCCATATATCATCGCTGGCCTTACCACTGCACGATATATCATGCCTTTGACTCATGCACTAACCTTTCTGTCACATATCAGTCCAGAGCATTTCCTCCATTTTTTCCATCCCGCTTGTATCCTCCCATTTATTTCTCTATCTAGTTCACCATCCCGCGACAGATTTGACCCCAAGTACCTGAAAGCCTCCACCTTATTTAACCTCTCCTGAGCCAAGTATAATTGACTGTAATCATCCTGTTCTCCCATCTGCATGTATTCTGTTTTGTCACGGCTTATCTTTAGCCCTCTACTTTCCAACTCGTCCCTCCACTTGTTCAACTTCTCCTCCACTTCCTCTCTGGTCTCCGCCACCCAGACTATATCGTCGGCAAATAACATATATATATATATATATATATATATATATATATATATATATATATATATATATATATATATATATATATATATATATATATATATATATATATACATATATATATATATATATATATATATATATATATATATATATATATATATATATATATATATATATATATATGTATGTATGTATGTATGTGATTACCTAATTGTGATTACCTAATTGTGTTTACGGGAAAGAGCCCAAAGCTCGTATCTTCCCGTCTCCTCATCGCTTCCATTTTATACTTAGTCATACTTATCATACCTGTCCTTAAAACTATGGATTGAGATAGCATTAACTACCTCCTCGCTTAGCCAATTCCAATTATCAACTACTCTTACACTGAAAAAGTATTTCCTTACATCCTGCAAACAAGTTTTCTTACGAAGCTTCAAACTATGACCTCTAGTTCTAGAGCCAGCCATATCAAAATATCGATCCCTATCCACTCTATCATAACCATGAAGGAATTTAAAGACTGTCACCATATCCCCCCTCACTCTTCTAGCTTCCAGCGATGGTAAGTCTAATTCCCTCAGCCTCTCATCATAACTGAGATTGCGTATTTCTGGCACCAGTTTCGTGGCATGTCTTTGAACTTTTTCAAGCTTAGCTATGTGCTTTTTCAAGTGCGGATTCCAAAAGGGGGTTGCATATTCGAGTTTTGGCCTCACATAGGTTACATAAATATTTCTGAACATTCCCTTGTCCATGTGCCTGAAGGCTACCCTTACATTTGATAAGAATGCATATGCTGCCCTTACTATGCCATTTATATGTATTTCTGGAGACAAATCTGCCAGTATGTTTACTCCTAGATCTCTCTCATTTTCTGTCTCTTGAAGTTGTACTCCAGCCACCGAGTAGTCAAGCTTGGGCCTTCTTGCACTTGTACCCATTCTCATTACC
Source organism: Halocaridina rubra (assembly GCA_037179515.1). NCBI lineage: Eukaryota > Metazoa > Arthropoda > Malacostraca > Decapoda > Atyidae > Halocaridina > Halocaridina rubra. Next base: position 40,269 of record JAXCGZ010001990.1, on the reverse strand, counting down.
TTACATTCTGAAGTATTGAATTTCATTAGCCACTTTTCTGACCACTCATGCAGATTATTTAGATCCTCCTGAAGTTCTCTACCATTGTTCTCGTTTTTTACTTTCTTCACAATCTTTGCATCATCTGCAAACATATTCATGAATGAATTTACAGACTCTGGTAGGTCATTTACATATACAAGGAACAAAAGTGGCCCTAAAACTGAACCATGTATGTATGTTTGTATATATATCTAGGGCTTTTCATACATTTATTCCGTATGTAAAGATATGGATAGTATTGTTTTTATGTAATCTATGCTATGAAATAATACTAGTTTTTTTTTTTTATAAAGTACTTCATGACAGTGTTATAGTATATTATAGCTTTTCGCGGGATTTAAAGAAGTCTAAGTCATTTCTTTTTGTTAATTAGCATGAATTGTGTTATCATAAAACATAACTTATTTATATATGCACTTGATAGCATGGTTACCTAGTTATTTATTCAATAGATATAATATGAGGACCTCGTCACAGAATGGCATCTATATTTACACCCATTGAAATCGTGAAAGAAATAAAGATTCTTGTCTCCATAGATCTTAACTACAACAGAATCAATTGAGCAATTCCAGTTAGGATGAATGCCATTAAGTGCCATCGAACTGGAAACAAAAACGACAATAATTCCTTCTTCCAAAATTCCTAGAATTAAGAGGAGCAAGTGAAGCACTGCTCCAAATCTAAAGGGGGGTTTACACGGTCAAACGGTTCGTCGAACGCGGTTCGACAGACAAGTGTTTGAAGTGATGTTCGATCGTGTGAACGGGGTATTTGGGTGTCGAACACGTTCCGGGTTCGACAACCAAATACCCAGCCTTGAATATTATCTAAAGGGGGTTTACACGGTCAAACGGTTCGTCGAGCGCGGTTCGACAGACAAGTGTTTGAAGTGATGTTCGAACGTGTGAACGGGGTATTTGGGTGTCGAACACGTTCCGAGTTCGACAACCAAATACCCCGTTCACACGTTCGAACATCACTTCAAACACATGTCTGTCGAACCGCGTTCGACGAACCGTTTGACCGTGTAAACCCCCCTTCAGATAGCATTCAAGGCTGGGTTTATTAATGTCACTCACGGCAAAATTTAATTTTCTCTATAATTATCAAATAGAACAGACTTAAGTAAGAAATTTGCTTCGAATAACAGAAACAAATATACAGCCTCAATCTTTTAAAGTCACTCTCGATTATAGTTAAATAGACCATAATTATCAAGCAATAGAAGGAAGTAAGTGAATCACCTTAATATGGCGATAATAACACTATCAGAGTCTTGTGGATGTCACAAACGACAGTAATTACTCGTATTTCTCAAATAATTATTTTTGGAGGAGTGTTTTATTCAAGTGGTGAGTTATGATTCCTCTGTCTATCACAGTTCATTCTCTCTCTCTCTCTCTCTCTCTCTCTCTCTCTCTCTCTCTCTCTCTCTCTCTCTCTCTCTCTCTCTCTCTCTCTCTCTCTCTCTCTCTCTCTCTCTCTCTCCATCTCTTACTTTGTATTTTCTTCTATCCTTCTCTTGGGTAAAGGATAAGAATTTAATCTCCTTGTTCCCCTTCGTGTCGTGAAAGTCGAATAAAAGGGCAGAGTGAAAGGAGTGGGAATTCCTCTTTTGGATTTTCTTCATGCAAAGTGTCAAGGTTTATCTTTGACTCAACCATCTTCTTCCTCTAATGAGGAGGGATACGGCCCTTGTATATGGATATTTAGATAATTCTTAAACATTCCTTCAAAAAGCTGAGCTATCGTCATTTCACGGCCCATTCCTGCCATATTCCCAGGTCTTCATCACTTTGATTATTCTTTCAGCCTGTCTTTATTTTTTTTATTGTTTTGCATTATCATATTCTGCGTTGTCCTTAAGCTGATAAATTTTTTTCGTCTCAATATTTGGTGCCCGGGCCCGATGAGGACAATTTTTCTTTCTGTCCCGGTGTGAAATTTATGAAAAAATCACAGAAGTAAGTAAGCGGAGGCTCAAGCAATCACAGGAACCTTGAAGCTGTGCAGTGGGGTTTGCATTGCCAAAGAATTCTTGTATTTTAGCTTTATGGTGTGTGGATGTGTACTTATGCTTGACTGATAAAATATAAGCTGCTTTGAGTCTTGTATGTAGAAGGACGTTTGCCTTTTCACTCTGGAGTTTATTTAGTATTATATTTAGGTCAGCTGGAGCTGGTGTGGTTGAACTTCTACTCCAATTATTATCAAGTCAGGTATGTTTGCAGAAACCTTACACACACCCATACGCACAAACGCACAAAAGAGTATAGGCCTTTTTCCCTCAAACACAATTAGATAATTGCATGCACACACTCACACACACATTTATCATTCTCTTATTTCTGCCTTGTCCTTAAGCTGCTAACTTTCTCCGTCTCAATTATTTGGTGCCCGGCTCGGATAAGGGCTATTTTCTTTGCCTGTCCCAGAGTCAAACTCATAAAAACTGAAACCAACGAGGGCAATGGGTGGGGATGAGCCATCGCTGCTTGATGTAGTATTCACAGATAATGTGTTGGGAATTGAAAAAATTGAGTATGAACCACCAATTGGAGAGAGTGACCACTGTGTGTTGTTGATGGAGTATCATCGATGTTCTGCATGAAAGTAGAGACACTGAGGACACGAGGAGGAACTATCCAATAGGAAATTACATAAAAATTAATGAGCTTTTTGCAGCTATTGACTGGAGGACCTTATTTAAATACAAATCTTTAAAAGAAATGTGCAACATCTTTTGTGAGGAATATGGGAAGATAGTAATTATTCATGCAAGAGAGAAATGGTTCAATAATGAGTGTAAGAGAGCTGAGTGGAGAAACAAATGCTGGAAAAGGCATAGGAGGAGAAAAAGCATAAATGCCTGGCAGACTTATAATAGTGCAAGAAATGATTACCTAAGTAAAAGAAGAGAGGCAGAGAGAGAGAGAGATTATAAAAGAGATATCATCAGGAAGGCTAAAGAGAATCCCAAACTTTTCCACAGCTTTATCAAAAGAAAACTGAAGGTAAAAGAACAGGCTTTAAAGCAAATGAGAGCGGAGGGAAGCATCACTGAGTTAGATGAAGAGATCTGTGAAGAATTGAACAAGGAGTTTTAGTCAGTAATTACAGCAGTAAATAACCCACCACCTCAGATTGCAGATATTGGAGCTCATGAGCTGGTATTAGAGACCATCATCTTTTCAGGCCCAGAGGTATGCAAAGTGCTGTTGCAGTTAGATGCCCACAAAGCTACAGGTCCTGGTGATACATCCCCTTATGTACTTAAGAAATGTGCTAAATTAATATCGGTGGTACTATGTATCATATTTAAAAAGTCGCTAGAGTCAGGGGACATTCCAAGATGTTGGAAACAAATGAACGTGATACCTATCTTCAAAAAGGCAAGGAGAGTTACAGCTCTTAACCATAGACCTGCTTCCTTGGCCGGCATAGTTTGCAAAGTTATGTAGAAACTACAAAGAACACACATCTCTCTTTACTTGGAATCCTTCAACTTTTTATCAGTGAGACAACATGGCTTCAGAGAGGGTAGATCAACAGCAACAAACTTATTATAATTTTATGATGATGTGAGCCGAATCTTACAGGAAAGAGAGGGCTTGGCAGATTGCATATTCCTAGACATCCAGAAGACATTTGATACAATCCCACACGGAAAGCATATTAACCTTCTCACGCACCATAAGTTTCAATAAGGTGTCTTTTCCGTGCTCATTTGTGAAAGCCTGTCTCTGGCCGGCATCTTTTTAGCTTGCCAAGATATCTTGCTTCTCAGCTATATTCCTCCCCCAAACCTACAACTATCATTGTACATAGAATATAAATGACTTCATTTTTTTGTTGTAGTTTTTCACGAATTAATAAAAAAAAAAAATAATTCATAGGACCGTTTCTTGACATGAAATAAAGTGCACATAAAGAGATGCACGGTCTGAGTGATGAGTGAGGGAAACGGAAACTGCCCTAGCTTTATGCCTCGCCCTAAGAGCCATTTCAGTGGGGAGGGTTGCTAATTAGTTCATTTGGGAGAGAGTGAGGACACTTAGGCTCAATCAAAAAATGACGCCATTGGCATGAATGTAACTATTTAAAAATAATATTTTTGTTCATATAGACGCCAATGGCGTCACGGTGCACTCAGGCCCTAAAAGTTTATACACGCCATTGGCGTCACCGTGCGTGAAATGGTTAAGAAGCAGCAAGTAATAGCAATAATAGGTGGAAATGTCTTGGAATGGATAAAACTTGCTTAGAAGAAATGAACAGAAGGTTAGAGTGAGACACTCAGTGTGTGAATGGAGAAGGGTTAGTAGTGGAGTTCCACAGGGTTCAGTTTTAAGGCCACTTTTGTTCCTTGTATGTGTAAGTGACCTACCAGAGTCTGTTAATTCATTCATAAATATGTTTGCAGATGATGAAAAGACTGTGAAAAAAGTATGAAAAGAGAATAATGGTAGAGAGCTTCAGGAAGAACAATGGGTACAAGTGCAAGAAGGCCCAAGCCTGAATACTCAGTAGCAGGAGCAGAGCCTCAAGAGACAGAGAATGAGAAAGATCTAGGAGTAAACATACTGGCAGATTTGTCTCTAGAAATGCATATAAATGGCATAGTAAGGCACTATGTGCTTACTTAGCAAATGTAAGGGCAGCCTTCAGACACAGGGACAAGGAAATGTTCAGAAATATTTATGTAACCTATGTGAGGGCAAAGCTTGAATATGCAGCCCACTTTTGAAATTTACACTTGAAAAATCACCCAATTAGGCTGAAAAATGTTTAGAGACATGCACCAAACCTAGTGGCAGAAATAAGTAATCTCAGTTATGAGGAAGGGCTGAGGAAAATAAGACATACCATCACTCGAAGCTAGAAAAATGAGGGTGACATGGTGTCGGTTTTTAAATTGATTCATGGTTATGTCAGAGTGGATACACAAATGCTGATGGATTAGCTGGTAAGGCAGTAGAATTAAAAGATAGGATTCGCAACAGTAAGGCAGATATAGTAGCAATTACAGAGACTAAGTTGAGTGAGGACATAAACAGTGTCACAATTTTTACTAAGGGCTTCAAAATATTAAAGGTTGAAAGATCTGAGAGGACTGGTGGAGGGATAGCACTGCTCATAAGTAAAAGGATTCAAGTTGAAGAAATAAACTTGGCTATAGAAAATGAGTTCAAGGAATTTCTTGTTGCTTTCATAAATACTGGGTCAGAGAGCATTATAATAACTGTTGTATATAACCCACCAAGGAACCAGAATAGGCTAGAAGTTTATGAGGAAAGTCATATAGGTACTATTGAAGTCATAAACTCAGTTGTTAACATGGCACGGGAGAGAAAATGTTGGATTTTGATTATGGGAGATTTTAATCATAAAGAGATAGATTGGATAAATCTTGACCCACACAGTGGTGAGGACTCATTCGGGGCAAGATTCCTAGATTGCGCACAAGGGAATTTCTTACACCTACATGTAATGGAACCAACGAGGGCCAGGGGTGGAGATGAGCCACCACTACTTCATCTAGTATTCACAGATACTGTGTTGGATATTGAAAATATTGAGTATGAACCACCAATTGGAAAGAGTGACCACTGTGTGTTGTTGATGGAGTATATCAATGAAGATATTCTGCCTGAGAGTAGAGGAAATGAGGACATGAGGAGGAACTATCCGAAAGGAGATTACATCAAAATGAATGAGCTTTTTGCAGTTATTGACTGGAGAACCTTTTTTTACAACAAGTCTGTACAAGAAATGTATGACATCTTTTGTGAGAAATATGGGAAGATAGTAGATTGCTGCATACCTGTCACCAAAGTAGGTATAATTCATGCCAGAGAGAAATGGTACGATAATGAGTGTAAAATTGCTAAGGAGTGGAGAGACAAATGCTGGAAAAGGTATAGGAGGAGAAAAAACATAAATGCCTGGCAAACCTACAAAAGAGCAAGAAATGACTACCTAAGTAAAAGGAGAGAGGCAGACAGAGACTATGAGAGGGACATCACCAGGAAGGCTAAAGAAAATCCCAAGCTTTTCCACAGCTTTATCAGAGGAAAACTGAAGGTAAAAGAACAGGTTTTAAGGCTAAAGAGAGTGGATGGAAGCATCACTGAGACGAATGAAGATATCTGCAAAGAACTGAACAAGGGGTTTCAGTCAGTATTTACAGTAGAAAATACCCCACCCCCTCAGATTGCAGAGATAGAAGCTCGATGGCCGGTATTAGAGAACATCAACCTTACAGCCACAGAGGTATGCAAAGTGCTGATGGATTTAGATGTTCATAAAGCTACAGGTCCGGATGACATATCCCCTCATGTACGTAAAAAATGCGCAAACTCAATATCAGTGGCACTGGGTATCATATTTAAAAAGTCACTGTAGTCAGGGGAGATTCCAAGATGCTGGAAACAAGCAAACGTGATACCTATCTTCAAAAAGGGAAGGAGGGATACGGCTCTGAACTATAGACCAGTTTCCTTGACCAGCATAGTTTGCAAAGTTATGGAGAAACTACTAAGGAAACATATCTCTCTTCACTTGGAATCCTTCAACTTTTTGTCAGTGAGGCAACATGGCTTCAGAGAAGGTAGATCAACAGTAATAAACTTATTAGAATTTTATGATGAGGTAAGCCGAATCTTACAGGAAAGAGAGGGCTTGGCACATTGCATATTCCTAGACTTCCAGAAAGCGTTTGACACTGTTCCACATGGGAGACTTATTAGGAAGCTGCAAGCAATGGCTAGAATTGGTGGAAATGTCTTGGAATGGATAAAAACTTACTTAGAAGGAAGGGAACAGAGGGATAGAGTAAGACACTCAGTGTCTGAATGGAGAAGAGTTAGTAGTGGAGTTCCACAGGGTTCAGTTTTAGGGCCACTTTTGTTCCTTGTATATGTAAATGACCTACCTGAGTCTGTAAATTCATTCATGAATATGTTTGCAGATGATGCAAAGATTGTGAAGTAAGTAAAAAACGAGAGAAATGGTAGGGAACTTCAGGAAGATCTAAATAGTCTGCATGAGTGGTCAGAAAAGTGGCTAATGAAATTCAATACTTCAAAATGTAAGGTAATGAGAATGGGTACAAGTGCAAGAAGGCCCAAGCTTGACTACTCGTTGACTGGAGTACAACTTCAAGAGACAGAAAATGAGAGAGATCTTGTAGTAAACATACTGGCAGATTTGTCTCCAGAAATACATATAAATGGCATAGTAAGGGCAGCATATGCATTCTTATCAAATGTAAGGGTAGCCTTCAGGCACATGGACAAGGAAATGTTCAGAAATATTTATGTAACCTATGTGAGGCCAAAACTCGAATATGCAGCCCCCTTTTTTAATCCACACTTGAAAAAGCACATAGCTAAGCTTGAAAAAGTTCAAAGACATGCCATGAAACTGGTGCCAGAAATACGCAATCTAAGTTATGATGAGAGGCTGGGGGAATTAGACTTACCATCACTGGAAGCTAGAAGATTTAGGGGGATATGGTGACAGTCTTTAAATTCCTTCATGGTTATAATAGAGTGGATAGGGATCGATATTTCGATATGGCTGACTCTAGAACGAGAGGTCATAGTTTGAAGCTTCGGAAGAAAACTTCTTTGCAGGATGTAAGGAAATACGTTTTCAGTGTAAGAGTAGTTAATAATTGGAACTGGCTAAGCGAGGAGGTAGTTAATGCTATCTCAATCCATAGTTTTAAGGACAGGCATGATAAGTATCACTAAGTATAAAATGGAAGCGATGAGGAGACGGGAAGATACGAGCTTTGGGCTCTTTCCCGTAAACACAATTAGGTAATTACACACACACACACACACACACACACACACACACACACACACACACACACACACACACACACACACACAAATCTTACAGGAAAGAGAGGGCTGGGCAGATTGCATATTCCTAGACTTCCAGAAAGCGTTTGACACTGTTCCACATGGGAGACTTATTAGGAAGCTGCACTCAATGGCTAGAATAGGTGGAAATGTTTTGGAATGGATAAAAACTTACTTAGAAGGAAGGGAACAGAGGGTTAGAGTAAGACACTCAGTGTCTGAATGGAGAAGAGTTAGTAGTGGAGTTCCACAGGGTTCAGTTTTAGGGCAACTTTTGTTCCTTGTATATGTAAATGACCTACCAGAGTCTGTAAATTCATTCATGAATATGTTTGCAGATGATGCAAAGATTGTGAAGAAAGTAAAAAACGAGAACAATGGTAGAGAACTTCAGGAGGATCTAAATAATCTGCATGAGTGGTCAGAAAAGTGGCTAATGAAATTCAATACTTCAAAATGTAAGGTAATGAGAATGGGTACAAGTGCAAGAAGGCCCAAGCTTGACTACTCGGTGGCTGGAGTACAACTTCAAGAGACAGAAAATGAGAGAGATCTAGGAGTAAACATACTGGCAGATTTGTCTCCAGAAATACATATAAATGGCGTAGTAAGGGCAGCATATGCATTCTTATCAAATGTAAGGGTAGCCTTCAGGCACATGGACAAGGAAATGTTCAGAAATATTTATGTAACCTATGTGAGGCCAAAACTCGAATATGCAGCCCCCTTTTGGAATCCGCACTTGAAAAAGCACATAGCTAAGCTTGAAAAAGTTCAAAGACATGCCACGAAACTGGTGCCAGAAATACGCAATCTGAGTTATGATGAGAGGCTGAGGGAATTAGATTTACCATCACTCGAAGCTAGAAGATTAAGGGGGGATATGGTGACAGTATTTAAATTCCTTCATGGTTATGGTAGAGTGGATAGGGATCGATATTTCGATATGGCTGGCTCTAGAACTAGAGGTCATAGTTTGAAGCTTCGTAAGAAAACTTCTTTGCAGGATGTAAGGAAATACTTTTTCAGTGTAAGAGTAGTTGATAATTGGAATTGGCTAAGCGAGGAGGTAGTTAATGCTATCTCAATCCATAGTTTTAAGGACAGGTACGATAAGTATCACTAAGTCTAAAATGGAACCGATGAGGAGACGGGAAGATACGAGCTTTGGGCTCTTTCCCGTAAACACAATTAAGTAATCACAATTAGGTAATCACACACACACACACACAGTGGTGAGGACTCATTCGGGGCAAGATTCCAAGATTGCGTAAGGCAGTAGAATTAAAAGATATGATTCACAACAGTAAGGCAGATATAGTAGCAATTACAGAGACTAAGTTGAGTGAGAACATAAACAGTGTCACAGTTTTTCCTAAGGGTTTCAGAATACTAAGGGTTGAAAGATCTGAGAGGACTGGTGGAGGGATAGCACTGCTCATAAGTGAAAGGATTCAAGTCGAAGAAATAAACTTGGCTATAGAAAGTGAGTTCAAGGAATTTCTTGTTGCTCACATAAATACTGGGTCAGAGAGCATTATAATAACTGTTGTATACAACCCACCAAGGAACCAAAATAGGCTTGAAGTTTATGAGGAAAGTTATATAGGTACTATTGAAGTCATAAACTCAGTTGTTAACATGGCACGGGAAAATAAATGTAGGATTTTGATTATGGGAGACTTTAATCATAAAGAGATAGATTGGATCAATCTTGACCAACACAGTGGTGAGGACTCATTCGGGGCAAGATTCCTAGATTGCGTACAAGGAAATTTCCTACACCAACATGTAATGGAACCAATAAGGGCCAGGGGTGGGGATGAGCCATCACTACTTGATCTAGTGTTCACAGATAATGTGTTGGATATTGAAAATATTGAGTATGAACCACCAATTGGAAAGAGTGACCACTGTGTGTTGTTGATGGAGTATATCATTGAAGATATTCTTCCTGAGAGTAGAGGCACTGAGGACATGAGGAGGAACTATCCGAAAGGAGATTACATCAAAATGAATGAGCTTTTTGCAGTTATTGACTGGAGAACCTTATTTTACAACAAATCTGTACAAGAAATGTATGACATCTTTTGTGAGAAATATGGGAAGATAGTAGATTGCTGCATACCTGTCACCAAAGTAGGTGTAATTCATGCCAGAGAGAAATGGTTCGATAATGGGTGTAAAAGAGCTAAGGAGTTGAGAGACAAATGCTGGAAAAGTTATAGGAGGAGAAAAAACATAAATGCCTGGCAAACCTACAAAAGAGCAAGAAATGACTACCTAAGTAAAAGGAGAGAGGCAGACAGAGATTATGAGAGGGACATCACCAGGAAGGCTAAGGAAAATCCCAAGCTTTTCCACAGCTTTATCAGAGGAAAACTGAAGGTAAAAGAACAGGTTTTAAGGCTAAAGAGAGCGGATGGAAGCATCACTGAGACGGATGAAGAGATCTGCAAAGAATTGAACAAGGAGTTTCAGTCAGTATTTACAGTAGAAAATACCCCACCCCCTCAGATTGCAGTGATAGAAGCTCAAGGGCCGGTATTAGAGAACATCAACCTTACAGCCACAGAGGTATGCAAAGCGCTGATGGATTTAGATGTTCATAAAGCTACAGGTCCCGATGACATATCCCCTCATGTGCTTAAAAAATGCGCAAACACAATATCAGTGGCACTAAGTATCATATTTAAGGAGTCACTGGAGTCGGGGGAGATTCCAAGATGCTGGAAACAAGCAAATGTGATACCTATCTTCAAAAAGGGAATTAGGGATATGGCTCTGAACTATAGACCAGTTTCCTTGACCAGCATAGTTTGCAAAGTTATGGAGAAACTACTAAGGAAACATATCTCTCTTCACTTGGAATCCTTCAACTTTTTGTCAGTGAGACAACATGACTTCAGAGAAGGTAGATCAACAGTAACAAACTTATTAGAATTTTATGATGAGGTAAGCCAAATCTTACAGGAAAGAGAGGGCTTGGCAGATTGCATATTCCTAGACTTCCAGAAAGCGTTTGACACTGTTCCACATGGGAGACTTATTAGGAAGCTGCAATCAATGGCTGGAATAGGTGGAAATGTTTTGGAATGGATAAAAACTTACTTAGAAGGAAGGGAACAGAGGGTTAGAGTAAGACACTCAGTGTCTGAATGGAGAAGAGTTAGTAGTGGAGTTCCACAGGGTTCAATTTTAGGGCCACTTTTGTTCCTTGTATATGTAAATGACCTACCAGAGTCTGTAAATTCATTCATGAATATGTTTGCAGATGATGCAAAGATTGTGAAGTAAGTAAAAAACGAGAACAATGGTAGAGAACTTCAGGAGGATCTAAATAATCTGCATGAGTGGTCAGAAAAGTGGCTAATGAAATTCAATACTTCAAAATGTAAGGTAATGAGAATGGGTACAAGTGCAAGAAGGCCCAAGCTTGACTACTCGGTGGCTGGAGTACAACTTCAAGAGACAGAAAATGAGAGAGATCTAGGAGTAAACATACTGGCAGATTTGTCTCCAGAAATACATATAAATGGCGTAGTAAGGGCAGCATATGCATTCTTATCAAATGTAAGGGTAGCCTTCAGGCACATGGACAAGGAAATGTTCAGAAATATTTATGTAACCTATGTGAGGCCAAAACTCGAATATGCAGCCCCCTTTTGGAATCCGCACTTGAAAAAGCACATAGCTAAGCTTGAAAAAGTTCAAAGACATGCCACGAAACTGGTGCCAGAAATACGCAATCTCAGTTATGATGAGAAGCTGAGGGAATTAGACTTACCATCACTGGAAGCTAGAAGAGTGAGGGGGGATATGGTGACAGTCTTTAAATTCCTTCATGGTTATGATAGAGTGGATAGGGATCGATATTTTGATAAGGCTGGCTCTAGAACTAGAGGTCATAGTTTGAAGTTTCGTAAAAAAACTTCTTCACAGGATGTAAGGAAATACTTTTTCAGTGTAAGAGTAGTTGATAATTGGAATTGGCTAAGCGAGGAGGTAGTTAATGCTATCTCAATCCATAGTTTTAAGGACAGGTATGATAAGTATCACTAAGTCTAAAATGGAACCGATGAGGAGACGGGAAGATACGAGCTTTGGGCTCTTTCCCGTAAACACAATTAGGTAATCACAATTAGGTAATCACACACACACAGAGACCCCAGAGAGAAATGGTTCGATAATGGGTGTAAAAGAGCTAAAGAGTGGAGAGACAAATGCTGGAAAAGTTATAGGAGGAGAAAAAACATAAATGCCTGGCAAACCTACAAAAGAGCAAGAAATTACTACCTAAGTAAAAGGAGAGAGGCAGAGAGAGACTATGAGAGGGACATCACCAGGAAGGCTAAAGAAAATCCCAAGCATTTCCACAGCTTTATCAGAGGAAAACTGAAGGTAAAAGAACAGGTTTTAAGGCTAAAGAGAGCGGATGGAAGCATCACTGAGACGGATGAAGAGATCTGCAAAGAATTGAACAAGGAGTTTCAGTCAGTATTTACAGTAGAAAATACCCCACCCCCTCAGATTGCAGTGATGGAAGCTCAAGGGCCGGTATTAGAGAACATCAACCTTACAGCCATAGAGGTATGCAAAGCGCTGATGGATTTAGATGTTCATAAAGCTACAGGTCCTGATGACATATCCCCTCATGTGCTTAAAAAATGCGCAAACTCAATATCAGTGGCACTAAGTATCATATTTAAAAAGTCACTGGAGTCAGGGGAGATTCCAAGATGCTGGAAACAAGCAAATGTGATACCTATCTTCAAAAAGGGAAGGAGGGATACGGCTCTGAACTATAGACCTGTTTCCTTGACCAGCATAGTTTGCAAAGTTATGGAGAAACTACTAAGGAAATATATCTCTCTTCACTTGGAATCCTTCAACTTTTTGTCAGTGAGGCAACATGGCTTCAGAGAAGGAAGATCAACAGTAACAAACTTATTAGAATTTTATGACGAGGTAAGCCAAATCTTACAGGAAAGAGAGGGCTTGGCAGATTGCATATTCCTAGACTTCCAGAAAGCGTTTGACACTGTTCCACATGGGAGACTTATTAGGAAGCTGCAATCAATGGCTAGAATAGGTGGAAATGTTTTGGAATGGATAAAAACTTACTTAGAAGGAAGGGAACAGAGGGTTAGAGTAAGACACTCAGTGTCTGAATGGAGAAGAGTTAGTAGTGGAGTTCCACAGGGTTCAGTTTTAGGGCCACTTTTGTTCCTTGTATATGTAAATGACCTACCAGAGTCTGTAAATTCATTCAGGAATATGTTTGCAGATGATGCAAAGATTGTGAAGTAAGTAAAAAACGAGAACAATGGTAGAGAACTTCAGGAGGATCTAAATAATCTGCATGAGTGGTCAGAAAAGTGGCTAATGAAATTCAATACTTCAAAATGTAAGGTAATGAGAATGGGTACAAGTGCAAGAAGGCCCAAGCTTGACTACTCTGTGGCTGGAGTACAACTTCAAGAGACAGAAAATGAGAGAGATCTAGGAGTAAAATACTGGCAGATTTGTCTCCAGAAATACATATAAATGGCATAGTAAGGGCAGCATATGCATTCTTATCAAATGTAAGGGTAGCCTTCAGGCACATGGACAAGGAAATGTTCAGAAATATTTATGTAACCTATGTGAAGCCAAAACTCGAATATGCAGCCCCCTTTTTTAATCCACACTTGAAAAAGCACATAGCTAAGCTTGAAAAAGTTCAAAGACATGCCACGAAACTGGTGCCAGAAATACGCAATCTCAGTTATGATGAGAGGCTGAGGGAATTAGACTTACCATCACTGGAAGCTAGAAGAGTGAGGGGGGATATGGTGACAGTCTTTAAATTCCTTCATGGTTATGATAGAGTGGATAGGGATCGATATTTTGATATGGCTGGCTCTAGAACTAGAGGTCATAGTTTGAAGCTTCGTAAGAAAACTTCTTTGCAGGATGTAAGAAAATACTTTTTCAGTGTAAGAGTAGTTAATAATTGGAATTGGCTAAGCGAGGAGGTAGTTAATGCTATCTCAATCCATAGTTTTAAGGACAGGTATGATAAGTATCATTAAGTATAAAATGGAAGCGATGAGGAGACGGGAAGATACGAGCTTTGGGCTCTTTCCCGTAAACACAATTAGGTAAGCACAATTAGGTACTCACACACACACACACACACACACACACACACACACACACAGATATATATATATATATATATATATATATATATATATATATATATATATATATATATATATATATATATATATATATATATATATATATATATATATATATATATATATATATATATATATATATATATATATATATATATATATATATATATATATATATATATATATATATATATATATATATATATATATATATATATATATATATATATATATATATATATATATATATATACATATACCATTGCAAATGAAAACAAAAAGCATTTCATTCTCTTTAATGACAACTGAGCCGTTGATTAATATTCTATAAGATCAAGGTTCTCGTACCTACAGTAGAAGATATAATATAAATCTACATTGAAATGTAATACAAAAAATACAGGTAGCTTTGTTAGTTGTAGATTCCAGTTTAAAATATTCTCTCTCTCTCTCTCTCTCTCTCTCTCTCTCTCTCTCTCTCTCTCTCTCTCTCTCTCTCTCTCTCTCTCTCTCTCTCTCTCTCTCTCTATATATATATATATATATATATATATATATATATATATATATATATATATATATATATATATATATGTGTGTGTGTGTGTGTGTGTGTGTGTGTGTGTGTGTGTGATTACCTAATTGTGATTACCTAATTGTGTTTACGGGAAAGAGCCCAAAGCTCGTATCTTCCCGTCTCCTCATCGGTTCCATTTTATACTTAGTGATACTTATCATACCTGTCCTAAAACTATGGATTGAGATAGCATTAACTACCTCCTCGCTTAGCCAATTCCAATTATCAACTACTCTTACACTGAAAAAGTATTTCTGTGTGATTACCTAATTGTGATTACCTAATTGTGTTTACGGGAAAGAGCCCAAAGCTCGTATCTTCCCGTCTCCTCATCGCTTCCATTTTATACTTAGTGATACTTATCATACCTGTCCTTAAAACTATGGATTGAGATAGCATTAACTACCTCCTCGCTTAGCCAATTCCAATTATCAACTACTCTTACACTGAAAAAGTATTTCCTTACATCCTGCGAAGAACTTTTCTTACGAAGCTTCAAACTATGACCTCTAGTTCTAGAGCCAGCCATATCAAAATATCGATCCCTATCCACTCTATCATAACCATGTAGGAATTTAAAGACTGTGTGATTACCTAATTGTGATTACCTAATTGTGTTTACGGGAAAGAGCCCAAAGCTCGTATCTTCCCGTCTCCTCATCGGTTCCATTTTTAGACTTAGTGATACTTATCGTACCTGTCCTTAAAACTATGGATTGAGATAGCATTAACTACCTCCTCGCTTAGCGAATTCCAATTATCAACTACTCTTACACTGAAAAAGTATTTCCTTACATCCTGCAAACAAGTTTTCTTACGAAGCTTCAAACTATGACCTCTAGTTCTAGAGCCAGCCATATCGAAATATCGATCCCTATCCACTCTATCATAACCATGAAGGAATTTAAAGACTGTCACCATATCCCCCCTTACTCTTCTAGCTTCGAGTGATGGCAAGTCTAATTCCCTCAGCCTCTCATCATAACCGAGATTGCATATTTCTGGCACCAGTTCCGTGGCATGTCTTTGAACTTTTTCAAGCTTAGCTATGTGCTTTTTCAAGTGCGGATTCCAAAAGGGGGCTGCATATTCGAGTTTTGGCCTCACATAGGTTACATAAATATTTCTGAACATTTCCTTGTCCATGTGCCTGAAGGCTACCCTTACATTTGATAAGAATGCATATGCTGCCCTTACTACGCCATTTATATGTATTTCTGGAGACAAATCTGCCAGTATGTTTACTCCTAGATCTCTCTCATTTTCTGTCTCTTGAAGTTGTACTCCAGCCACCGAGTAGTCAAGCTTGGGCCTTCTTGCACTTGTACCCATTCTCATTACCTTACATTTTGAGGTATTGAATTTCATTAGCCACTTTTCTGACCACTCATGCAGATTATTTAGATCCTCCTGAAGTTCTCTACCATTGTTCTCGTTTTTTACTTTCTTCACAATCTTTGCATCATCTGCAAACATATTCATGAATGAATTTACAGACTCTGGTAGGTCATTTACATATACAAGGAACAAAAGTGGCCCTAAAATTGAACCCTGTGGAACTCCACTACTAACTCTTCTCCATTCAGACACTGAGTGTCTTACTCTAACCCTCTGTTCCCTTCCTTCTAAGTAAGTTTTTATCCATTCCAAGACATTTCCACCTATTCTAGCCATTGATTGCAGCTTCCTAATAAGTCTCCCATGTGGAACAGTGTCAAACGCTTTCTGGAAGTCTAGGAATATGCAATCTGCCAAGCCCTCTCTTTCCTGTAAGATTTTTCTTACCTCATCATAAAATTCTAATAAGTTTGTTACTGTTGATCTTCCTTCTCTGAAGCCATGTTGCCTCACTGACAAAAAGTTGAAGGATTCCAAGTGAAGAGAGATATGTTTCCATAGTAGTTTCTCCATAAGTTTGCAAACTATGCTGGTCAAGGAAACTGGTCTATAGTTCAGAGCCGTATCCCTCCTTCCCTTTTTGAAGATAGGTATCACATTTGCTTGTTTCCAGCATCTTGGAATCTCCCCCGACTCCAGTGACTCCTTAAATATGATACTTAGTGCCACTGATATTGTGTTTGCGCATTTTTTAAGCACATGAGGGGATATGTCATCAGGACCTGTAGCTTTATGAACATCTAAATCCATCAGCGCTTTGCATACCTCTGTGGCTGTAAGGTTGATGTTCTCTAATACCGGCCCTTGAGCTTCTATCACTGCAATCTGAGGGGGTGGGGTATTTTCTACTGTAAATACTGACTGAAACTCCTTGTTCAATTCTTTGCAGATCTCTTTGTCCGTCTCAGTGTGTGTGTGTATAATATATATATATATATATATATATATATATATATATATATATATATATATATATATATATATAATATATATATATATATATATACATTATACATAAAGAAATAAAGATAGATCGATATGTTAATAAATAAATAATGAGTAAATAGATAGATACATTAATAAATAACAAATAAATAGATAGATAGATTATTGGATGGATGGATGAATGGACAGATAGATAGATAGATAGAGAGTGTGTTAATATAATTACTGAGGGCTACATAGAATTTGAAACCTGATATGAAAGATTTGTGATAGAGTCTACTTCACTGCTCATTCACCAAAGACTATTGTTAGGGATTGGTTTTTAAGCTTCCTGTTCCTGTTGAAACTGGTTACCAATCCATGACAGACTTGCCAAATCTCACGTTCATATATGTTCACTATTTCCTGCTTCAGGTCATCCAAATATTTGTTCGTTTTCTCTCTTTATTTTTGTATTAATTCCATGGAAGATGAAACAACACTTCCATAAACTCTATGTAGTTTTACCTGAGAGGATGCGGCTGCTACTATATGCACTGCTAGTGTGCGAACTGCTGTTTTGTACGCTATGTGTCAGTGCTGCCAAATACACAGAAAAGTGGCTTCCTCCAGATTTTTTTAGTCAATAGCAGAATGTACTTATAAAAACTAACCTAACCTAACCTAATCTCCTGTATATGACCTATGCTCATTTATAGGCGATTGTGTTGCCTGCCAGGGATGACATGCTCCAGTAGTGCTCATAATCTCGTATATTCATTACTAGCGTATACCTGGTGTTACATGCACTACCTAACAGTGTATATTGATGGTACACATTGGTGTGTCTCGTGTTATATTAACCGTTTTGTCACCTTTTGTCACTATTAGTATGGGGGTGGTCACGGCTATGTTTTATCTGGAGGATTAAGGCTGGATGCCCTGCCTAACACCCCGTTCGTCTCAAATTATCACATTTTGTTGTTTTTACGTTATGGACTCCCTTTTTCTACCAAGGGCTAGGACGGTTGCCTTCTTGCGAAGAACCTGGTTTGGCAGATGTAATCGTTACTCTGAGTGCATGCCCTTGCTAACCTCAGACCGTGACGGGGCGCGAACCCTCAACCTGAAGCCACAAAGTTGCAGACGCTACCGCTTGAGCCACGGTGACTGCTCTCAAATTATCACAATGCATTTGTAAACTGGTCACTACTTACCACAACTGTAATAATACTGTAAAATTCTTAAATGACCCACTGGATGATTTAGAAATTTATTAGTCGCTATGGTATTCCTTGAGTTATATATCATATAATTTGATACTTATTTCCTTGAGATGGATAATGATGTAATACAAAAGAAAACTCCTGATCAAGATATGTTGCAATACCTGGTTAGGCTATGTTAGGGTAGAAAACTTCTGTACGACATAAAACCAATAGTTTCATAATATTACCTCTCCTAAAACGTTTGTAAGACATAATATTAGGTATTATCATTATTATATTGCCTATCTCTAAACGTCTATAGTATAGATGTGCAACCTGCGGCCCAAGGGCCGCATACGGCCCTCAAAGGCTTTCGTTGCGGCCCTTTCTCCTAAAAATAAATAAGCTATAGTGCGGCCCTCAGAGATAGAGAGAGAGAGAGAGAGAGAGAGAGAGAGAGAGAGAGAGAGAGAGAGAGAGAGAGAGAGAGAGAGAGAGAGAGAGAGAGAGAGAGAGCCTCGAACTGAATATTCCAACTTTTTTTTTCTCTCTCTCTCTCTCATCCATTTGAAGCATTATTTGTATGAATTCATGTAATGTCTGACGCCTTGGCGCAATAAATTAATAAAGACCGAGAGTTTAAGCTGTTTACTGGCAGGAACTGCTGTGGTTGGACATCACAGTGGGGGGTTGGGGCTTGCCCTGGCTGACGAATACCCATTGTAATGAAATGGAAATAAAGGTTAAAACTCTCTCTCTCTCTCTCTCTCTCTCTCTCTCTCTCTCTCTCTCTCTCTCTCTCTCTCTCTCTCTCATTCTCTCTCTCTTGTGTTTTCATCAACAACCCTTCCTCAATAACCGATGGTACGAGGGGTCATCGTTATCAGTAACCCCTTTTAAGATCATTGTAAACACCGAAACGATCATTATTTTTAAGGTTGGATGTTTATACTTTTTACACTCTCTGCTATGCTTTGCAGTACAGCCGTACAGGAATTAATATAGTTCTCAGTTTATCTCAGACTCAAGTGGTGAAATCAGTGTGCTTCATTTGTTGTGGTTGATTTGTGATTACCAGTATTCTAAGTCTAACTCTAAGCTGTTTATGTTGCAGTTTTGTGATTGGCTTTAGAAAACTTGAAAGCAAAACATTTTGAGAATTATATAAATTTGGTCCTAATTATATTGCAATCTATTACATTATTCTTAAATAAAGCCTTTAAGAAAAATGTAATAGATTGCAATATAATTAATACCACATTTTCAGCAGAAATATATAATTCTCAAAATGTTTTGCTTGCAAGTTTTCTAAAGCCAATCACAAAACTGCAACATAAACAACTTAATTAGAGTTAGTCTTTAATTTAAAGTTAACTTTTTCCTATTATATATTTTGCTCAGCAGGAGATATCTTATTGCACTAATAATGGCTTCTACGAGTAAAAAACGCAAGATTTCAGATGAAAACCGGAGTTTTCAAGAGAAATGGACTGAACAATATTTATGCATACAATCAGGGGGGAAAGCATTGTGCCTTGTGTGCCATGAAACCATTTCTGTTTTAAAAGAATATAACATCAAAAGACACTACATCACAAAGCACAAAGAATATGAAAATATGACAGGTGAAGCACGCAAAGAAAAAATATCATTCTTGCAGAAATCTCTGAAAGGACAACAGTCAGTGTTTACAAAGTAACTTAAGGAATATGATGCATCTCTCAAAACAAGCTTTTTGATTAGTCAAATCCTTGCAAATAGACTCAAGCCCTATTCTGATGGTGAGGTAGTTAAAGAATGTTTGTGTGTAGCCTCAGACAATATGTTTCCTGACAAAAAGAAACTAGTTGAAAACATAAGCCTTTCAAGATATACTGTTGCTAGAAGAATAGACAGTCTTTCAGGGAATATTGAAAGTACAATTGCCAAGCGAGTTAGTGATTTTTCTTCATACTCTGTTGCTCTTGATGAGAGTTGTGACACCGCAGACACTGCACAACTGGCTGTGTATATTAGGGGAGTTGACAATGACTATAATATTACAGAGGAAATGGCTTCACTACAAGGCATGAAGGGGACCACAACAGGACAATCTATTTTTGATGAATTGGAAAGAGCATTGGCAAGGTTTGGACTGGACTACACTAATTTAGTTTCCATTACAACAGATGGTGCGCCTGCGATGTCTGGTCAGAGAAATGGGGTTGTTGGATTACTGAAGACTAGAATGGGGTCTCAAAATATTGACTTCGGTTCACTTATTGTCCTGCATTGTATCATACACCAGGAAGCTTTATGTGTGAAGACAATAAACTTTCAGCATGTGACTAATATTCTCGTGAAAGCTGTCAATTTCATTAGGTCAAGAGGTCTAAATCACCGTGAGTTTCAGCAGTTAATGGCAGACATTGATGCAGAGTACAGTGATGTGAAGTATTTTTGTGAGGTAAGGTGGCTAAGCAAAGCAGGAATGTTGAAGAGAGCATATGACCTTTTGGAAGAAATTGCGCTGTTCTTAGATATGAAAGATAATGCTATCCCTGAATTGAGAGATAAGGAATGGAGATGTGATTTAGCATTTTTAGTAGATATAACTGCTCATCTTAGTGCACTGAATGTTAGACTTCAAGGAAAAGATCAACTAAGAAATGAGATGTTCTCACTGATCAAAGGCTTCCAGATAAAATTGCGTCTGTGGGAGTCACAAATCAGAAACCAAAACCCAGCCCACTTTCCTACACTGAAAAACCATGACACTAGCAACCCTCAGTATCAGAAGTATGGTGACAAATTGGCAGTCTTACGAGAGGAATTTTCAGAAAGATTTGGTGACCTCAAGAAACATTCACAAGCCATTGAAGTCTTTGCTTCTCCTTTTTCTGTGAATGTGACAGCAATTCCTGAGGACATACAGATGGAAATAATTGAACTACAGTGCGATGATGAACTAAGAAAGAAGTTTGATGATAGTTCAGTATACCAGTTTCATAAGAAGCATGTATCAGTAACAGTGTATCCAAAATTCTCTGCTCATGCAAGGAAAATGATGGCAGTGTTTGGTAGCACATATGTATGTGAGCAGCTTTTTTCAAAAATGAGTCTAGTTAAAAACAAACATAGGTCTTTACTTACTGATGAACATTTGGAATGTACCCTGCGTGTAGCCACAGCATCCATACAGCCTGATATTGATGAGTTGGTGTCCCAAATGCAACATCAACCATCTCACTAGGCTAGCCTTTCATTTGCTCATTAATGATTAGGAAAATGTCTGTGTTTGATAATTCATTTGTTAATGATCCCAGTTAACCAATAATAAGTAATTATTTATGTTTGTACATTATAATAATAAGGTACGGTAGCCTTTCATTTGCTCATTTATAGTAAGGAAAATCCTTTTGTTTCAGACAATTCTTATTTTTGTGATCCCAATTTAAATAAAATCAGTAACAAACTAATTATCTATCTTTATTAGTATAATCTCACATAATATGTCTTCAATCGTAGTAAATAGCATGAAATAGTAAGGTTATGTGGCCCTCCATACCAACAGAGTCGTGACTAGTGGCCCTTTATCACGAATTCCATCATCACTCTTTCTTCAAGTTGGTCTCTGTAAGGAACGACAAGAAAAGTTCACTAAATTTTAAAAGTAAATATTGTTTAAAAGTATTTTCTGTGGACTTTTTTTTTTTTACACTAGGAAAATAATTATTATTTCCCGACACTAATTTTCTTTAAAGTGATGTTTCAAGTGTAGGACTAATTAACGCCTTGCCCTGAATCGTCTCATTTAATCAAAACTAGTGACAGGAAATGATTAATATTTTCCTCCTAAAAAGGGGAAATACTAATGATCTCTTACCACTAAATTTCTATATATGCAACCATTCATTATGGTGTATAATTACTTTTTGCACTAGCAATTAGAAGGGACAATTTCCAGTTAAAACCATCGGTGATATAGTAAGTATTGTCTTATACATTTACTAAACTGTCAGTGTTATAAATTCATATTTTGGTTAGGTGAAATTATATATATATATATATATATATATATATATATATATATATATATATATATATATATATATATATATATATATATATATATATATATATATATATATATATATATATATATATATATATATATATATATATATATATATATATATATATAATTACCCAATTGTAATTACCTAGTTGTGTTTACGGGAAAGAGCCCAAAGCTCGTATCTTCCCGTCTCCTCATCGATTCCATTTTATATTTAGTGATACTTATCATACCTGTCCTTAAAACTATGGATTGAGATAGCATTAACTACCTCCTCGCTTAGCCAATTCCAATTATCAACTACTCTTACACTGAAAAAGTATTTTCTTACATCCTGCAAAGAAGTTTTCTTACGAAGCTTCAAACTATGACCTCTAGTTCTAGAGTCAACCATATCAAAATATCGATCCCTATCCACTCTATCATAACCATGAAGGAATTTAAAGACTGTCACCATATCCCCCCTCACTCTTCTAGCTTCCAGTGATGGTAAGTCTAATTCCCTCAGCCTCTCATCATAACTCAGATTGCGTATTTCTGGCACCAGTTTCGTGGCATGTCTTTGAACTTTTTCAAGCTTAGCTATGTGCTTTTTCAAGTGCGGATTCCAAAAGGGGGCTGCATATTCGAGTTTTGGCCTCACATAGGTTACATATATATTTCTGAACATTTCCTTGTCCATGTGTCTGAAGGCTACCCTTACATTTGATAAGAATGCATATGCTGCCCTTACTATGCCCAAACTTTCCTTTCTTGATGTCGGCTACCCCCCAATTTAAGGGGGAAACAGCCAAGGTATATGTATGTATGTACTATGCCATTTATATGTATTTCTGGAGACAAATCTGCCAGTATGTTTACTCCTAGATCTCTCTCATTTTCTGTCTCTTGAAGTTGTACTCCAGCCACCGAGTAGTCAAGCTTGGGCCTTCTTGCACTTGTACCCATTCTCATTACCTTACATTTTGAAGTACTGAATTTCATTAGCCACTTTTCTGACCACTCATGCAGATTATTTAGATCTTCCTGAAGTTCTCTACCATTGTTCCCGTTTTTTACTTTCTTCACAATCTTTGCATCATCTGCAAATATATTCATGAATGAATTTACAGACTCTGGTAGGTCATTTACATATATAAGGAACAAAAGTGGCCCTAAAACTGAACCCTGTGGAACTCCACTACTAACTCTTCTCCATTCAGACACTGTCTTACTCTAACCCTCTGTTCCCTTCCTTCTAAGTAAGTTTTTATCCATTCCAAAACATTTCCACCAATTCTAGCCATTGCTTGCAGCTTCCTAAGAAGACTCCCATGTGGAACAGTGTCAAACGCTTTCTGGAAGTCTAGGAATATGCAATCTGCCCAGCCCTCTCTTTCCTGTAAGATTCGGCTTACCTCATTATAAAATTCTAATAAGTTTATTACTGTTGATCTACCTTCTCTGAAGCCATGTTGCCTCACTGACAAAAAGTTGAAGGATTCCAAGTGAAGAGAGATATGTTTCCTTAGTAGTTTCTCCATAACTTTGCAAACTATGCTGGTCAAGGAAACTGGTCTATAGTTCAGAGCCGTATCCCTCCTTTCCTTTTTGAAGATAGGTATCACATTTGCGTGTTTCCAGCATCTTGGAATCTCCCCTGACTCCAGTGACTTTTTAAATATGATACTTAGTGCCACTGATATTGAGTTTTTAAGCACTTGAGGGGATATGTCATCAGGACCTGTAGCTTTATGTGTGTGTGTGTGTGTGTGTGTGTGTGTGTGTGTGTGTGTGTGTGATTACCTAATTACCTAATTGTGTTTACGGGAAAGAGCCCAAAGCTCGTATCTTCCCGTCTCCTGATCGGTTCCATTTTTAGACTTAGTGATACTTATCATACCTGTCCTTAAAACTATGGATTGAGGTAGCATTAACTACCTCCTCGCTTAGCGAATTCCAATTATCAACTACTCTTACACTGAAAAAGTATTTCCTTACATCCTGCAAACAAGTTTTCTTCCGAAGCTTCAAACTATGACCTCTAGTTCTAGAGTGTGTGTGTGTGATTACCTAATTGTGTTTACGGGAAATGTGTTTATTTGATTATTATTGAAGCCTATATAGCATGGGATTTGAATTAATTCTCGTGCGGTTGGGAAGAAGCTGTAATGGTTACAAAAAGGCATTCAGAAAGAATGCGTTCATTCCTAGCAAAGCAGTTAGATGTGAGGTGTGTTTCTTCTTTCAGACCTTCAGTGGTGCAGTTGGAAGTGCCTTGACATGGTAACTATGTATCTTAGCTTCGATTCCCGGCCAAGGACAAAATATATTTCATGTTTTCACATATATTAATATGTTTATTTGATTATATATATATATATATATATATATATATATATATATATATATATATATATATATATATATATATATATATATATATATATATATTAGGAAGATTTTACATTTATTTATATATATATTCATATAAATATTGACTTATCGCCTTATTTTTTCTGCTGGTATTGTCTTAAAGCTCTATGGCCTAAGTGATATTGTAAGAAAAATAATTCATTTCCTCATGTTATCTGGAATGCATTATAATATTACTTTGCTTTATGTTTACAGATATAATCATTTTGTATAAATTTTAAGATAATATATAAATGTTATTTTCGCAAAGGTAATAAATAAAATATTTAGACGAATTTTTCCCAGAATATTAGATTAGGAATAAGAACCAAAGTGAAAGCCTCGAAGTACCAGGTAAATAACACCAGATGGCAGAACCCATATGAAAACACTGGATGAAAATTTTACCAATATGTGGGTCGAGGAATTTGAGTCTCACGACTAAATGGGACTACTCAATGTTACATTAGGATTAAAAGTTAATTTTGAAGGTGAGTGAATGCCGAGTAAGATTCTCTCTCTCTCATGGTACACTTTTTACTAGCTCAGGGGCCTTTGAAAATAGGGAAAATTGAAAAATTTTGCGATTTTGACGTTTCCTTTCCTGTTATTTGCATAAACTCCGAGGGGGCGTGTGTGGAAAAATCCACCTTTGATCGTTCTTTATTTTTATATTTAGGTTTTCTTTCAGTAGAGTTATTGGGATGAGGTTATTACTGGTAATGTCATACATTCATGTGTCTTTTAGTGATGAAACAGGTGTAGGTGATAATTGCACCAGTAATAATGGCACTAGTGCCATATGACCGGTAGAAAAATTGGCACAATTAATGGAAATATTTACTCACCCCCCCGGTTTAGGAAAATATTTAATGGAAATTTATATATTAGGTTTGTTTTTTTAATATGATTCACTCCCAAATAACTTATTGAGTTGAAAATATTGATAGTTTTATTATTTTTTATTTTAGTATCTGGTGTTTTGTATTTAATTCACTCGATGGGGACATGAAAATAAACTCTTACCATTACTGCAAAAAATTTAACCATATCCATTATATTGAAGGTTGAGAGGCTGGACTGATAATTAACAAATAATATAACTTCTGTGTCTATTCACGTATAAGTCGTGTTTTTCAAACTTTTTTTTTTTACTTCAGGGCACACTTGTTGAAAAACTAAAATTTTGAGTACACTTGAAATTTTGATAAGGAGAAGTTAGTCATGAGAAATGAAAGTAGTAAAATCATAAAGAAGTCTTTGAGTATACTGAATATATTTGTTACATGAATAATTCATAAATATAAAATAGTTTATTCATGAAATAGTTTAAATCTATTTGGATTTATTTCTTTAAATATTCATTGTACATAAACAAGTCTCAAATGAAAAGTAACCTTTGGCCACAGAATAAAAAAAAATTACACAATTCTATGAAGAAGCATTCTCTCTCTCTCTCTCTCTCTCTCTCTCTCTCTCTCCTCTCTCTCTCTCTCTCTCTCTCTCTCTCTCTCTACACATATACCATCATATATACTTATGTAATATCTGTATATATACTGTACTTGTATGTTTTGTGTATATATATATATATATATATATATATATATATATATATATATATATATATATATATATATATATATATATAATATAATATTTTTAATAAAAATATTGTTAATTTATGGAATGGTTTAAATCTCCATAATTTTATTAAGATGTTTATCATTATAAATAAACAAATCTCAAATGAAAAGTAGTCGTTCACCAGAGAGTAAAAATTGCAATATTAACTGCAGCAAGATGTAATTCTAGGATCTCTTTCAAATGACCAGTTAAAATAAGCCTGTTAGTACAGTTCATATGAGAAACTCAAATATTAGCAATAAAGTATAATACTATAGTTACATATAATTATTCATAACTGTAGTTAAGGACAAAATGTTTGAAAACAAAAAGTATTAATTTAAATATGGATTTTACAGAATATCGTAAGTGTATGGGAGAGGTGTTATGAGGGAAAAAATATCACCTGTAGGATGGAGAAGATAATTATCTTTAATGGTTATTAATTTTGGTTTAGGATTCCTAAAGATTAGAAGGACAATTTTCATGTAAAGGGGTTAATAAAGAGTTTTCTATATTTTTAGAGGGTGCGATAATGACTGATTAAAATTCTTTGAGAAAGAAAAGTGAAAGGGTTGTCCGTTTTTTCTTAAAGATTAATTAATTTAGCATCCAGTATAAATTATCAGATGAGATAGACTTGACTCAGACATGGAAGCCACGTGCTTGGTGTTGCTAGCTTTTTAATGGTACAGATTTTTTATATATAAAAATAATTCAAAAATTAATTTTCCATTGACGTGGGGCACACCTAGCTACTTTTCAGGGTTCACTGTTTGAGAGACACTATTAGTAATTTAGCTAAACGAAAATTGCCATTAATAGACCTGAAGATTATTACATATATAACACGCGGTTGCACATCCATTGAGTTCAGCGCTATTACTATCACAATAATTTGAATATAAATCACTGCATACTAGTCAGTACAAGGATCTCTCATATTCTTACATATGTAACAACAGTGGCAACATTGAATACTTTAGGAACTCTATGACCAGTGCATGGTTAGGGAGATATTTCTCTCTTGTGTAACCTATTCCAGCTTTATCATGTAGAAGAAAATAGTTGTCTAATTTTGATGGAAAGCATGGCTTGTTGGAGCAGTAAATGACATTCTTCGGGTGTGAACTTCACTGACTGACAGTACATACAGTAAAGAACATTGCTTTGTATGGTGTACACAAATGGCTTCTTTTTCTTAATTTACTGGTAAATGACCTGGTATATTTCCCCTTGCATCCTCCTCTGTCACACCGCATGCATAAGGGTGTGTTGTGTGACGGAGAAGGATGCAGGGTATAGGGTGATATGGAGACAATTGATCCGCTGTGGTGACCTCTAATGGAAGAAGCTGAAAGATTTGATAATATTCTAGAAGTAAACTAAGACATAAGGGTCAATATTTTCAAAACCATTTAGGATCATAAATGTTATTATCAGATGTCCTCAATCTCATGTTCTCAAGTGATGATTGTCCCATTTTTTCCATTTCTTCTCAAAATTAGCCTCTTTAAGCCGTACTCATATTTATTGCCTATGCATATGTCTACACCGAATATTCTGGTGTAGCCATTACATATCTCAATATTCCCTCGCATCTGACAAATTACAACACTCCAAATCTCTCTTTGCTCTTTTATTTTTATGAGGTCTATTACTTTTACTATTCTTCCAGGCTGTCTTTTTATTGTTTATCCTTCTCTTAATCCCGCCTCATCCTTAAGCTTCTAACTTTAATTTTTTTTGTGCCTGGGCCTGCAGAGGGCAATTTTCTTTGCCCATCCCAGTGTCATGCCCTTAAAAGAAATAAAATTTGCTTAACAAGAGCCATGCATAAAACTTTAAACCAAATGTGAAAAGAGTGTCTTTTATTGTTTGCTCTCCATACATTTGTCATTTCCCAAAATAGGCAAAACTATACATCAGTTGAAATAAGAAATTCCCCATCATGTGACAGAAGCACAATTCAGGAATATGGTTATTTTTAAACTAGAAAAATATGTTGCTCTTATAGTGTAAGTCCTACCACAATGTCTGTGGTCTGTTGTACCCTAGTCTAACAATCTAACCACATTAGTTTTGTTGTTTGATTAAGTAGGTTAGGTTTGGGTACAATTTACTCATAGCAACATCGCATACTATTATAGCACCAACACTACTTTGTCTTGAGTAGAATTGAGTAACATATTGTAGTTAATTTTAAAATGTGTAAAAAACGGTATATAGTTACACTTAATCTTATTATTGCTATCGAAATACTTTATGGGTGTGAAATGTTTGAAAAATGCATTTTTCATATACAGACATTAGTGTTTGAGCTTTTTTGATCTTTTGGGTAGTATTCTAGACAGATAACCACATCGTTATTGTCATCACCACCACCATTATCACTCAATTTCCTCATCAGAATCGCCACTCCCGGAAATACTGGCATTTAATTTATCAACACAAATAATTTTTTCAGTACTGATAGTCCTTGTCAGTATTTGTCATGCTTATCTAAGTTGTAATAAATATTTCTTAGCTTTACTCTTACTGCTCATTTTCAGCATTACTTACTATGCCGTGTTCCTCTATTCAGTCTCTAATTAGCACTAAATATTTTATGGAAAGTTTTTTTTTATCAGAAAATCCATATAATTACAGTATTTTGCTTTTTCCTTCTATGCTGTGTAAATATATAAAATATGCAATATTTACATATTTTCTACTTACCACCACCAGATTGGCACCATACTGCTCATGTCATATATATTGTTTGCCATTTTTATCGCTTTTAAACTGCATTTGAATGGGGTAGATGTAGACAGGTTGGAGTTAGGACCTAAGGTTGGATGCATTTCCTAATAATCTGTAGTGGGCTTGAACATAGGTTTGTTACTTCTCAAGTCGAGTGCTCGAACCACCGCTGTCCCCTGCTCACATCGTATATACTGGAAGTATAAATCTTAAGTTTTTGACTGGCTGGCTGTTCATGATGGTGGACTCAGTTAGTGGGCATAATCAGGTTGGCTTTATATCTGATCTCCATATTGCTATTGACGTATTTGGCAAGGAGTCTTCGAGGACTGACCGCTGGGGAATCAATGTAGAAAATACAGGGACTCCTTGACTTAAGAAAGAGTTATGTTCCCGAAGTCCATTCGTAGGTAGATTGTAAGTTGTGTTTAGGAAAAAATGTACCTTGCAGTACATACATATGCAATGCTCTACAGTACTTAGTGTAAAGACACTTAACTACTTCATAAAATATAAAGTATACAGTTTTAATGGATTTTGATACAGTAATGGTAATGTAATCATACAGTAAAATACAGTAATACATACATTAATACATGGGTCGATAATGGGTAGGGCTTTATTTGTATTTATTTGTATCGGTTGTTCGTAAGTAGGGGAGCTTTTGTATTGTGTTGCTGTGTTTGTTATGTTTAGAGGTGAGGTAATTGCCTTGGTCTTTCCCAGATTCTTGTACCCTATAAATGGCATGGGTTGGTTGCTGCACCTCTTCCATTTCGCAGCTCTTGAAGGTGGTCCTATGACGTAGGCGCTCCCACTTCAGGTTCTTCTCTAGATTTAGGAGAGGTGGTAGCAGCAGAAGAGGGATATCTTTGGTGGTGTTGGACAGCAATTATCTTGACATTTTACTTGTGATCTTTATGAGTGAATTAAAATGGGTAGGAAAATGAGAAACTGATATTTTTATTCTTTTTGTCTTAAGCTATAACCCATTCCTGTATGGGGTCTCTGTTTCTTGTTAACCTTTTCCACCATTTCCTGTCTCACATTTCATGTTCCCTTAGCCCCTTGTCCCGCATCTCATTTGCTAATCTTGCAAACAGCTGAGGTGGTGAGGCCATGTAGGATGTATTGAATATTACTATCTCAGTTTTTTCATTACAATTGGTTTACTGATAATTATACTCAGTTTATTTTAATTTCAGGTGCTGGTGTGATGGATGCAAAGAGATAGTTGATGACACCAATGCTTGACAAACAACATGGATGCTGGTATGTTCAAACATTTCATAATTTTTTGTGTTTTTTTACTTAATACTGTGTGTTCTAACCAGAAATATTTATTATGATTAAGAGACCAATTTTGCAGTATGGAGAAGAGCTTGTGTTCGACGTTGGCAATATCAAGAATGCCACAGAAATGCAGGACTGTTTGTACTGGCTTTTGATAGCTTCAGTCTTGTTCTCTGTCAATACATTTTATAGATGTCAAGATTGAATTTAATCTGTATTGGCAATAGATGAGCTTTCATGAGAAATCCAAGAAATGATGCATACGTTGGTAATATGACCTACCTTTTTAAAGTGTTCAAGTGTCCTGATGTGGAGACCACACATTATATGGAGTGGCCATTTTGAAAAAAGAAAGTTTTTGTATTGGTCATTTGTTTCAATAGGTGAAAGAGCTTTACCTTTTTAAAGTATTCAGATATCTAGAAATAGGGACCTTGTATATTGTAGAGGGAAAATTGTTTGTTTCTAATTCATTTAGTCATATGAACATTTATTAGATACCTCTTAAAAATATCAAAGTTTCCTTAAATTGGAGTCATATTATGGAGTACCTATGCCTCCTGTTTAGGAGGAATAAATTATACACAAGAAAATTCTGTGAGTAGTTGTTCCATTTCCCAGAAGAGATCTTATTCTAAGAGTAATTATGAAATATCAAGAAAAAAATGTCACAATTTCACTGTGCTGTGTTCTTTGGTCAATTAGTCGCTGTTTTTCACAGTACTATTCACTGGAGCTTATACTGCCCAGATTTTTGTGTAATACGCAGAATGTTATTTATACAGGAATATTTATGTTTGATATCAGACTTTGGCTTAATACATGTAATGTTATTAATACAGGAATATTAATATGAATTACAGTATTAGGTTCCCATATAATATAGATGATGTTATTAGTACAGGAATATTGTATATTTAATATCAGGTTATGGCTTAATATAAAAGATGTTATTAATACAGGATTATTGTATATTTAATACCCTGTTTTGATGTAAAACAAAAGATGTTATAAATACAGGAATATTGATATTCGTTATTTATAGAGAAATATTAACAGGAATATTTGAATATTGAAAGTTCCATTGAATGCCAACTCCTCCATTTTACTCCCTTGTAGCTCGCATAAATCAGGATATTCGGAAGATGCTCAATCCGGACTCCCAGTCACTCATGGGTAAAACATTGCTCCTTAATATTTGCCATATCTTTTCACCCTTCCAATGCCTGTGTTCGACATTTTAATTGCTAATTTTTTTTTTTATTGTTTTTTATCCAATATCAGTGTTTTTATCATTACTTTTTACCCTCATCTTTGTTATTGTCAGTTGGGTTAGATTAGGTTGTTTTGGTTTATTAGAAAAGCTTTTATTTATAAACTGTATATATTTTACGTTATGGCTCTTTTACTTTTTTTTATGATGTTATTACCTTGTTCTGTGAATGGAAAGTTTTCCTGATTGTGTGCTAGTTTGTAAGAAAAAAAATAAATAATTGTGTCTTCTTAGTAATATCTCAAAAATATTTAAAGTAAACAAATATTAAAACCATTAAATACACTTTTTGATGGTGCCTTATTTCTCAAAGTATTAGAGCCTTTGGAATGTTTCTCCATTTTGACTGGACATAGTCTTCTGATATTTCCAGTAACTCAAAGTTGGATGGAAAACATCTGATATTGATTGTGGGAACTCTTGAATCCCATGCTACAATAGAAGCTCTTCTGTTCTAACACTACAGCCAGTAGGATTTTAGACCTATTGATGAGGTGTCTGACCTTGTTGAATGAATAATTAAAGAACAATAAAATCCAGATATCTCTTATCTTTCCAATTAGGTCTTTCTAGATTTGAAAGACCCAACAACTTGAATGAAGCACCTGCTAAGATTGATGCTAAAATTGGGCATAGTTTGTATGGCTTGTTAACCAGTATTATGTTCCACTTGAAACCTTTCTTAAAGAAGAATCTGAAGAAAAAAAAGATCAATCTGTGTGTCCACCCCACATGGGGACTAGGAACAAACAAAGCTTAATATAAATAATATGAGAGATATTTAGAAAATGAGCTGTTTCTATAGAAAAGAGAAGAAAACAATTCCCTCAAAAATATCATTATGAAGGAAAAGAGGGACTTGGACCCTTCGAAGCTAAAATTAGTTCTAGAACAAGTTTGTGGATTGGGCAAGACAGAAACAAATTTAACATTTTAAGTCAATGATAACCTGAAAGGCATGATAACCAGTACTGTTTACTTACAATTGCAGTGAAGGGATATTACTTTTGAAAAGTGGATCTTAGGAGAAATTTTCAGATCACTTCCCTCTCGAATTTTTTGGAAAATTCTTGTATTTTGAAAGCCTACTAAAGCCAATTGGTAATTACATCCATAACAAAGAAATTGAAGGAGCGTGGCTTCGTAATACCTTCTTCATCCTCACCTTTGTACAATATATGATTTGTGAAAAGAAAGATAGTACAGAGAGAAAAAGATTGCTAAGCCCGTTGTAGTTACCTACATCATTCAAGGAATAATCCTCATTTTACGTGTCACCATTAGTCCTCAGTGTGGAGGTGATTACAGATAAAGTGTGGTTTGTGAATTAAGGTTGGATGCCCTTTCCATCACCCCATGGGTCTGTCAACTTGAGTCTTTCACTCTAACTACTCGTTTACCGTGGTCTCCTACAGCATGCAAAGAATTAGAGTGAGAAATGTTTTCTCCCTTAATACCTAAGTTATCCCTATTAATCATGTTTTTTTGAGGTAAATAGTAACTCTTCAGGTCATGAAAGAGGCGTATTTTTTTTCTTATCACCAACAATATTTAAAGGATATCTTTAGAACTAATGGGCTAATAAATAAACAAATGTTTTGATCTAATTTCTCATAACATGACAGTGCTACGTAATATTCAGATAGAGTGGTCGCTATCCCCCTTGTAAGATGGGTGGCAGAGTTAAAGCACACATTCACAGAAACTAATATACCTCGATCACTTCAGGGTTTGTCTCAGTGGACTCCCAATGAGCTTCCCAGAATATTATGAGTATTGATGGTAATATGTTAATACTGGGTAATTTTGGATAGCTGTACAGTCCTTCATGGAATAGCTTCATTTTCTACTTATTTGATGTACTCTAGAGATCATATTAGTGCTTCACATATCATCTGGGAAATTGAGCAGATAAAGATTGCTCAAGGCTCTGTAGAGTAAGTTGGGAAAATTTTCCTTGACACATGTAAGATTGGAAAGGGGACTGCCATATTGCAGCGGTAGAATGCTCAGCTTGGGAGATGGTGAACTCACGTTCGAGCCCCTGGCGGGATGATAGGAAGGGCATCCAGCTTCAGTCCAACTATGTCCACCCATATGAGGACTAATAGAGACACATAAGATGTAAAAAAAAAGTGCACAAGATAACTCTTGGTAGATTCTTACGACCAAGACTCAATTTTATATTGTATTTAAGCCTTTCTGATGTTATATTATTGTTTTTTCTTTTTAATCTAGCATTGTTATTATTTTACAGATAGTGAAAGATTTTGATATGTGAGATAAGAATTTTAACTTGGGATTAGAGAGCTTTACAATGATTAGCTGATTTAGATTATTGTTTGCATGGTGCTGTTGTCATCACTGATGTCTAGAGCTTAACTTAGGATCTTTCCTCCAGAGTGGAGGAGGCATAAATATCTTCCGTGTTTCCATGCATGCCGTAAAAGTTGACTATGTGGGGCAGAATGAGGTGACTGGGAATCCCCTCTTCTGTATTTTCTTCCCACAAAGAGTTAATGATTTAGCTTTGACTCAGCCACTCCCCATATAAGGGGGACAATGGCTTTTTTATATAGATAGAAATTAAGTCTTTAAAATTTACCAGAAATGTAAGAAAAAATCTAAAAATTTTGCTTATCAGAAAGTTTGTTATTATGGAACTACAAGTTTTACATTTATACCTGAAAATACCATCATTAACATATTTTTTATTTCCTTTTTTATTCTTCTCCCTAAATAGGATTGAGCGAGGAGGAGTTGCTCATCCGAGCTCGGGAAGAGCGTGCAGCCATTGTTGGGAGATACCACCTTGGACGCGAAGTGGGAGCCATAATAGTCCCCTGGGAAGATCCAGAATTCGAAATTTATCATGCAACAGACAGATATGGATTTATACAGTTTAGTTTGGTCTTCTTTTTAATGCATTTATAGGAATATTTTTTACTTAAAAGTTTGTGTTTAGATTTATCCTTAACATTCAGCTTTTTGTTTAGTCATTGATGAAGTTTGAAATAAAACTCCATAAATTGTTTGGGTAGCTTTGCTTAACTTAGGTTAGCTTAGATTGCATGACTTGTAAATATGAATAATCCTACATTATCCTAGGATTACTCTTATGAACAAGATCCTGAACAAAATGTTTGGATTTTTATCATCATTTATTATCCTACAGTGATGAAAATTGGTGTCTCTTTTTAACCTTATATTTTGTTTGATCAGTCAGAAGGTTGTGTACTTCGTTTCAGTGCTGAATTATATAATTTTTTGATTAATGATGTCAGTTCATATTATTAATTCCCTGTTGTTGTCTAGTACAGCTTCTAACCACAACATTCCCCCTGTGATTCTCTTTGCTTTCTGTCTCATTATTATTATTTCTAGATTTCTTTATTTTGACTATTATATTGGCATGTCCTTTTATTGCTAACCATGCGCTTATTTCTACCTTGTACTAAAACTGCTTCTTTTTGCTAGATGTTTTTATGGAGAAATTTTCTTTGCCCGTGTCAATGTCACACGTAAAAAAGAAAATATAAGTTTGAATATTCACACCTCTAAATGACATTAGGTGTGTATGGTGTGCATAGTGACACATCCTCACTTTAACAACTTATTGCCTAGAGTTATATGATCAAGCATATAATTTTCTACTTCTATAACCTTTTACTCATATATGAACAGAGGACTTCAGAATATTACCTTATGGTGGCTTTACTTTACCCTCTGTTAAAGGTCTATTTAACTTTGAAGATTATTGCCATTTTGGTGTTACAAGAAGATAAGCAAAAAAGCTTTTAAAATGTATGAAATATAAGTTATAAATACTCAAGCCTCCTTTTATTTCAATTGAATGTAAATGATGTATTTTTTTTAGTTGTATAACTTAGTGTATCCCTTTTTTTTATGAGTGTTACATCAGGACGGGCAAAGAAATTTGTCCTCATCAAGCCCGGGCACCATGAGAGCAAGAAAGAAAGTAAAGAGAAACAGAGATAGGGAATGTTGTGACTTTTCGGATGTGAATAGATAGAGACGTACAGCGAATACGCCAGAATATTCGCTGTAGATGTAGGGATAGAAAAAGAAGAGTAACTGAAGGAAGACTTAACAGTGAACTGTCCTGGCTTGTCCTATTGAAGTCCAAAGCCTTCTGTTGTGCTTGCAAGCTGATAAACAGATCAGGCACGACTTGACACAATTCTAATTAAAACAAGTTTTCTACAAGTTAAACATATAATTTCAAAGTTTTGATTGATAGTTATGAAATAGGAAATTATCTAAAAATTTCTTAACAAAAATAAAAATTTTCTGTTGCACATTGTGTATTGTACACACTATGCTTTACATATTTGTACCTCATTGCTAAACTTATTTTTACTTATACAAATTTTAATGTGCAACTTCTTGGAAATGTATCTGTTGTAAGTTGAGGACAGCCTTTTTTACCTTGTTCAAGCATTATGGTTTTGAGTGCTAAACAAATAGATCCAAATGTAGCATAATATATTTTCCTTTTGCAGTGACACAAGACTTCCACAATCACGGTCAAAAGAAGAAGAGAAGAGATTGGAAGTGGAAGTGTCTAGAATACAAAAATGGTTGAAGATGATCAGAGCCTGGGACAAGTATTGGGGAAAAGAGAAATTTTCCAAAAGAATTTATAAAGGCATCCCAGACAGATTTCGTGGTGACGTTTGGGCCAGACTTCTCTTCTTAGAGCAAGTGAAACAGGAACAGAGAGGGAAATATGAAGTAAGACTTAAGTAACATTTACAATTTATATATATTTTTTAGATCTGACCTAACTGAATGTTTAACTCACCATTTTTATTCAAATAGTGGATGGCACTAATGTCATTTTTGCTATCTCATTCTTGATATTTAGGGGTACAATGAGCCTTTCTTATCATTCAAAGGACTGTTAGTTATGGGTTGGTCCAAGCTGAATATAATTTTACTCGACATTTCATTGATCCTTGATTGCCTATGCGTGCCATTGCTCTCAGTAACTTGTGGTCAAGGCTTTTGATTGTTTGACGATGAAATAAATACCTCTTAGGTTTGTAATATAGACACTCCCCAATTTACAAATGAGTTCGGTTCGAGAAGTCTGTTTGTAAATAGAATTGTTCGTAAGTTGTGTTTAGGTAAAAAAAGTACTGTGTAGTACATACATAGGAAGTACTGTACAGTCCTTAAATAACTACTAAATAAAACATAAAATATACAGTTTTATTGAAGTTTAATACAGTAAATATAATGCAATAATACAGTCGTCGTCTTCTTCTTCGTCTACATCGTTTCCCACTTTTATGTGGGGTCGATGTTTCTGGCCAGTGTTCTCCATTTGTTTCTGTCCCATACCTCATCACCCAACAAACCTTTAGACCTCAGGTCGTCATTGATGCAATCCATCCACCTACGCTTTGGTCTCCCCTCCTTCTCCTACCCTGTATATCCATTTCCATCACCCTCCTCCCAACATACTGTTCATCCCTCCTAACGACATGACCATACCATCTTAGTCTACTTTTTTGTATCTTATCTGATATTTCTCTAACTTTTGAGGTACCTCTAATTACCTCGTTTCTGATCTTATCGCTTCTTGTCACCCCACACATCCATCTCAACATCCTCATCTCTGCCACATCCAGTTTTCTCTCTTGTGTCTTCTTTATTGCCCATGTCTCTGCTCCATACATCATCGCAGGTCTCACAACTGTCTTATGCACTTTACCCCTCAACTTAATCCCTATTCTCCTGTCGCACAGCATCCCAGACACTTTCTTCCAGTTCTTCCATCCCGCTTGTATTCTGTGGGTTATTTCTGACTCTAGGTCACCATCCTCTGCTACTGTTGATCCAAATACTTGAACTTTTCAACTCTTTTCAACACCTCCCCCTGCAAATTGACCTCCCCATCCTCATCATCTCTCAACCTCAAATACTCTGTCTTCTTCCTGCTGATTTTCAGTCCTCTGTCCTCCATCACTCTTCTTCACTCCTCAAGCTTCTCCTCCACTACCTCTCGTCTGTTGCTACACAGTACAGTGTCATCTTCAAAGAGCATACACCATGGTGGCTGATCTCTTAATACCCTGGGTTACTACATCCAAGACCAGATCAAATAGATATGGACTCAAAGCAGACCCTTGATGCAGACCAACATTTACTAAGAGACTTTGCGTCAAGCCCACACTGCTCTTAACATTTGCCTCTGCCCTCTCATACATATCTCGGATGATTCTTACACATTTCTCGGGGACTCCCTTTTCTCTAATACACCTCCACACCTCTTGCCGTGGTACTCGATCATATGCCTTTTTCCAGGTCAATAAAGACCATATGCAGTCCTTTCTGTTTCTCCCGATGCTTTTCCATCATTTGTCTCAAGGCAAATATGAGCATCCACTGTCCCTCTTCCAGGCATGAAGCCAAACTGTTCATCCCCACTTGTCGTTACCTCTCTGAGTCTCCTCTCTATGATCTTCTCCCATATCTTCATAGTATGACTTAACAACGTTATACCTCTAGAGTTTCCACACTCCTGAATGTCATCCCTTCCCTTTATAGATTGGGATTATTAGGCTTCCTCTCCACTCCTCTGGCATCTTTTCCTGACTAAAGATCTTTTGCATTAAGTCCCACAAGATATCTATGCCTTCCTCTCCAAGACTCTTCCATACCTCCACTGGCATCTTATCAGGCCCTGCTGCCTTTCCATTTTTATTTTCCTTACTGCCTGCATTACCTCTCTTCTGGCCACTGTTGTTGTGACTTCTTCATTTGGAAGTCCATCTTCAAATACTGCTCTTGGGTTCTCTTCATTTAGTAATCCTTCAAAATAAGTTTCCCATCTGCTTTTTATTTCATCCTCTTCTGCTAGGACTACTCCATGGTTATCCTCTGTTTGTCTTACTTGGGTCAAGTCCTTGGATGCAGCATCTCGGGCCTTGGCAATTCGCCATATTTTCTTCTCTCCTGGTGTTTCCAGCTCTTTATAGATTTCATTCAATTTCTCTGCCTTTGCTTTTGCTACTGCTCTCCTTGCCTCCTTCTATGCCTGCTTGTACTCTTCTTTATCCTGCTCCAGGCCTGATAAATCTGCCTTTTTCTTAGCTTCTTTCTTGTTCTTCACCCATTCTTGCACTTCCTCATTCCACCACTATGACTCTTTATCATTTGGGGGTTTCCTTCCTGATGACTTGCCAAGTACCTCCTCTCCAACCCTCAAAATCACCTTACTATTCTCTGTCCACCATTCTTGTACATCCTCATGCAACCTTATCGCTTCCAACACTCTTCCCTTAAACATAGCTTTCAGCTCTGCATCTTTCAATCTCCACTATTTTATCCTTGGGCCCATCCTCGGCTCCTTACTTTTCCTACATTTCCTGAGCCTGCAATCAGTTACTACTATCCTATGTTGCACTGCTACACTCTCCCCATTTATTGCTTTACAGTTGCTAATCTCCTTCAGATGGTCTCTCCTACACAACAATAAATCTATCTGGCTCTCCCTCCCACCACTACTGTATGTAATCAATCTGTTTTCCTTTTTCTAAAAGAATGTGTTGACCAATGCCAGATCAAATACCACTGTAAAATCAATCACTCTCTCTCCCCCCTCATTTCTCTCGCCTACCCCTCAGCCCCCATGAACTCGACCTATCCCAGCCCTCCCACTTCCCAAGAGGCCATTTAGATCTCCCAAAATTACCCTCTCCCTTATAGGAATTGTTCTAAGCTCCTGGTCCATCTCCTCCAAAATACATCCTTCTCCTCTGCTGTACAACCAGTTTGTGGGGGCATAGGCACATACCACATTGACTAGCGTTTCTCCCAGTCCCAGCTTTAAACTCATAATTCTGTCACTCTTTCTATTCACACCAAGTAAGCTTTCCTTCAGGTCTTCGGATAGTATTATTCCTACACCATTCCTCCCTTCCTCATTTGCTCTACTATAGAACAATTTGGAACCCTCACTCAGTTCCCTTGCCTTATTTCCTTTCCACCTGGTCTCCTGCACACACAGCACTCCAATTCTCCTCCTCTTCATCAGGTCCACCAATTCTCCCCCCTTCCCAGTCATCGTCCCCACATTAAGAGTGCCCACCCGCAGGGTAGATAATGACTAGGTTTTTGTTCGTATCTGTGAATGTTCATAACTCTATAGATCATAAGTTGGGAAGCTTCGGTATTCCTCTATGGAAAGATAAAGTTGATGACTGCATTATCAATAAATAAAAACTAATTTGCTGGACTGTCTTAAAAGATTGTACAGCTTTTTTTCCATATGTTTTGTATATTTTTGCATCTTTGTTAGCCTTACTAACTTTGCATTTGATTATTCATTCACATAAGATTTATAGATAATGTATTCTACTAAAAGTGACATGTAATTTGTCCTCCCTTTCCTTTTTTTGTATTTTTATTTATACTAGATATGAGTAGGAGTAAATGGAAGTAGATTTATATGAACTCTTTTGAGTTACCTCCCCCCCTTACAAGGGAGAGTGTGCCCTTTGTATGTAGATATAGGTTATACAAAATGCAAATTGCAATATTAACTCACAAGTTATTAGAAAGTACTGACAAATATCTACTTGATTAAATCTTACATAAGTAGTGGCCAGTAACGTAGCAGTTCCCTTACTTGGAAAAAAAAGT
>JAXCGZ010001989.1:140000-148231 GCA_037179515.1 Halocaridina rubra | reverse complement strand
CGCTAATTCATTGTTAGCTTTTGGAGTTCGTTAATGACAGACTTTAGGCTTCTCTCTCTCTCTCTCTCTCTCTCTCTCTCTCTCTCTCTCTCTCTCCCTCTCTCTCTCTCTCTCTCTCTCCCTCCCCTCCTTCGCTTACCATCTGGCTCATTTTTGTCGCTTTTCTTTTGATGATTCTGTTGTTAAGTCACTTTAAGAGAGAGAGAGAGAGAGATTTCATATTTTGAAATATAATAAGATAAGATTGAGAGAGAATTATTGCCTTTTGGAAATGGAGCGAGGTAACACACACACACACACACACACACACACACACACACACACACGAATTATTTAATCTAAGCGCGCGTTATGAGTACATTCAACCTCGCAATGCTTCATATATGGATACAAGAAAAGTGGGATCAATCCTAGAATAGGCACCTGATGTCATTTATACGTGCTTACTCTAACATGGTGAAAAATCGCCATAATTTACTTCATCTATTTTTTTTTATTTAATCCCCTAATTTATTTGTTTATTTGCATTTCATTTATATGCTTATGTCTGTTTATTTGCACAATTATACATGTATTTGTTCATTTACGTGTCTGTTTGCTGTCGGATAGATTAGAGGGTGTTGAGGTGGTTTAGACACATGGAAAGGATGAGTGATGAACGAATAGTGAAGAGAGTGTGGAGTGCAGATGTGATTGGAGTTAGGTCAAGAGGGAGACCGACAATGAGATGGATGGATGGCGTGAAAAGAGCACTGAATGCACGTGGAATGTCAGTGGAGCAGGGAAGAGTGCGTGCAAGAGATAGGAATGAGTGGAGGAAGATTGTGCATATATGACGCGGCCCAAAGAGATTTCTCGCACCTGCTAACTCAGTGAACTGTGGAGGACGGGTGTGAGGGGAGTTGCCATATGATGAGACTGTGGGGGTAAACCAGCTGCGGCTGTCGGGCCACATTGTGGAAGATCCTTGCCTCCATACCTTGTGGGTGACCCAAGCAGGGTGGAAGGGTGGGGAAACGTGGCAACCCTTTATCCCCAAGGAGCTGAGAGGAGTGGTTGAGGTGTGTATGGATCGTGGTGAATGCGTGTTTCTTGGCTCGGCCACCCCCCTTACAAGGGGGAAAAGGCATATATATATATATATATATATATATATATATATATATATATATATATATATATATATATATATATATATAATTTGAGTATGAACTTTTGCGTGTAGTAATGAGTTTTTATCTATGCGTATTTGACCTCCTCCCCCTCCCCCATCGGTGGAATGCGTTACGTATTTTTGTGGCAGGGTGGAGTTTGGAAAGGACAGATACGGGGAAACCGCGAGACGTGTAGGTATTTAAAGCCTGTTATTATTATTATTATTATTATTATTATTATTATTATTATTATTATTATTATTATTATTGTAGTTATTAGTGGTGTTATTATCATTAATTTCTACTGATAAAAAGAAAAAGAAGGCACAAATTAAGAAGAAGCAGAAGTAGTAGTAGTTGCTAATGTAAAAGAAGATGAAAATCCCGACAACAAAAGCTGGAAAAGAGTCTTAGGGTATCCTAATATGCTTAATGAGGGGCGAAGACTAGTCTTCTCAAACGACAGCAGTTGTGTAAAGGCATGAGATGCTGTGTAGTACCCATGCCCCAGTTGTGTAATGAGTGGGTATTTACTGGGTATTATCTCCTCATTACCCACTTCTTGGATTGGTAATGAGATGAGAGACAGTTGTCGAAGAGGTATAGAGATAGGATTGATATTGGATTGGGATAGGATAAAATAGGATGGGATGGGAGGGGAGAATTGTGATGGTATTGAGTACACCCTCTTAGCCCCATTCGGAGTGTCACCATGAGAGGGGTGTTTTAGGCACTCGCTGAACCCCATTCAGGGGTTAATCAGAATGCTTATAGGGCTATTAACAGCCAAAAAACATCTGATTAATTTTTCAACCCTCATCAACCCAGCAGACAAATAGACCGAAAAAAAAATAAAAATAAAATTATATTTCACTCCCGAATTTCAAAAGGATTCTTTGACTACAAGAAGCCCTAAAGGCAACTGGTCTCATGATTACAGCCCAAATTCGCCATCCCTGTCAACTCAGCAGACATATTGAGTGCGCAGAAGTGCTTAGATAATCCATTTATATATCTTTTCCGTTACGAAAATTATATTTATCACTGCAAACAACACTAAAATCAACTGGTTTTATGATCATAACTCATGTTCTTCTGACCAGCCCTGTCCTGCCCAATATTCCCTCTGTCCAAGATGCCCCGGTAAGCTTTGTCCAGGCAAGATGCCCTGGAAGCTTGTTTCTTTCATTTCTCTTTTCTTTTATGACCTTCCAGAAACCACAAAGCTCTGGAAGAATAGAAAACCAGTGTCCAGGAAACCACCACGTCTGTCCGTGGTCTCTCGCGTTGTGTGTGTGTGTGGGTGTTTTTTTTTTTCCCTTCGATATTTCGTAGTCTTTTATTATTATTATTATTATTATTATTATTATTATTATTATTATTATTATAAATTCTAGGGCCTTAACTGTAGATTTTTTTTTTTTTTTGCAAATGTAACAACCGCAAATACATGCTCCGTTACGGTCCATTTATTCTATATAGCGTAAACATACATACATACGTACGTAGGTTACATACATACATA
Organism: Halocaridina rubra; assembly: GCA_037179515.1. NCBI lineage: Eukaryota > Metazoa > Arthropoda > Malacostraca > Decapoda > Atyidae > Halocaridina > Halocaridina rubra. The sequence goes on along the minus strand of JAXCGZ010001989.1, from coordinate 145,552 downwards.
CGTACATAAATAAAAAAAATTTCTAGTCCCCATAAATGAAGGAGGACACAGACTGTTGGACTATACGGGACTTTAAGTTTAGATGGCCATTTTAACGCCCCGCGGCTGGGACTGAACCCACAGTGTCAAGCTCGTCACCTTAAGACATGCGTGCTTTACCACTGAGCTACCGCGGCTTCCACATCCGTGCATATGTGTATATAAACTATACATACGAGTTCTGTAAATACTTTTATATACATTCCTGTATATATTGTGTGTATTTATGTATGTATGTATATACATACATAAATGAATACTATATATTAACTATACGAAAACACAAAATTTAAAAAAAAATCTTAGTGTCTGTTAAAACAAATTAAGTCTACAAGTTCTGGAACATGAGAAAGTTTTACCTGTTGTCCAGGTAGGTTTAATGCCCCAAAAAACTAATTAAAACCTTTGACAAGAGAACCAGACCCTCCCCCCCTCTCCAGGAATATATTCTTACCACGTGTAAACTTCGAGTTTTATGAAAAAAAAAATGAAAATAAATAAAATAAAACGAAGTATATAAATAACGATTCAATAAATAAATGACGTAATATTAGAGTGAAATGTAAATATTAGGAAAGAAGTTCATGAATTATTGAAAAAAAATTATATGAAATGTAAATTAATGAAATGAAATAAATGAATGAAACAAAATGTAATTTTTATGTGATTTGCGAATGTTAAAGAGGGAAATTATGTTTGTGATGTGGTTATTTGTTCAGCTATTTTTGTTTATTTATTTATCACTTATAAACACATTACTTTTATGTCTATTATTTCGTTGCTATTTCACACACACAACCACACTCATACACAAAAACTTATATGTATTGCTATTGGTTATGCATTTTTATCACAAACAAACACATACACACACACATTTGTATACAAACCCATTTTTAATTAAATTCGTTATTAATGTACAGAAATGTCTCGTCGCTGACATCAAGTTACATTTCTCATAGGAAAATGGCGTAAGAAAAACAATTTACATTTCTCCATTTGCATTCCGTAGATGGCACCATGATTTGCCGTAATGGCACTCCAAAGCTGGCACTGTGAAGTGCCTTATTGACACTATAGTTGCAATATATATTTTATTTCCTTATTGGCATTTGGATTTTATCAAGTTAATTCTCCATATATAGAGTCAAGAGTAGCATTTGTTACTCCATAGATATCACTGTAAAGTATCATATTGGCACTCCATAGACTGCATCATAATGCCATATTGGCACTCCATAAATAGGACAATGAATTGTCCATATTGAGCACTCCATAGATGGCACCATGAATTGTCTTATTGGCACTCCATAGATGGCACCATGAATTGTCATATTGGCACTCCATAGATAGCACTGTGATAGCCTATATTACCTGTTTGAATCGCTCTGTAAATGGAATTAAGTCTTCCTTATGACCATTGTGGTTTTACCATAATGGCGATACATAATTGAAGTCCGTCTTGGCACTAAGAAGTGCATACTGGCACTTCTTTGATGTACCTTTATATCATATTGTTGGCATTCTCCGTATATGACACTTTAATTATGCAGAATCGGCATTTTTATATATTATATTGGCACGTATTTACCATATTGACACTTTGTACTGTACAGTCATGAGTGCGTTTACCATATTGTACTGTACAGTCATGGCGCTCTATAGATGGTTAACACCGTGATATACCATAATGGCACTCCAGAGATGGCACTGTGATATACGATATTATCGCTCTTCTTTATCTTCTTGACACGAGTCTCCAAAGACGGCACCGTGATAGAGCATATTGGCACTGCGATTTTCCAAACTGGCACTCTTCTCTATTCTGTCTTCATTACGTAAGTCGCAGAGCGTGGGACACTTCCTATTCTCCTTAATATTGTCTTAAATTTTTTTCTTAATTGTCTTTGGCTTTGATAACAATCGTGGCGATTATTCGTGACTCAAAAAAGTTGTTAGTGCCACAATTAAGTCATTGTTTACCAAATGCGTCTGTCCCTTTTGTGTCTCTGGTCACGATATTTTTTTGCCTCGACCGTACGTATCGAAATTGCATCGTGGTGTGCCTGACCCTTCTCTAAAAATATTTATTTTCTTTTTACGGGTTTTCGCTTTTTTAGTTCAAGCTTTCATGCTTGAAGGAGTTATAAATAATATAATTATAACTTCATGTATGTAGCAGTGATTCCCATCTTTTGGGGGCAAGAGGCAGAGATAAACCACTACTTCCAAAAGACAATTATAATATTTCACTAATTAAAATACCTAATTACATGTTGGTTATATGCTTGTATTTCTTTCATAAACATTTTATGATATGGATAAAGAGAGTATTAATATTTTCGTTTATATTTTTATATCGATATGGCTTATTCTTCATTGCAACTTTAATCATTTTAAGTATATGCTTTACTTATTCGCAGTAAAGACATCCTTTTCAAACAAGAAAATAAAATTGGCCATTTGGAATCGCATGTCTACACGAAGCTTAAATAAATGAACTACCAAAACTTACTATCCTGCCTTCATTCAATTGTGCAGAGCCGTTGGAAATTCCATTCATTCACCGGAAAAGGTGCCAAAATTGAATGAATGACGGAAACACGAAAAGAAGAATATCACAGCATGAAGGTGATGAAGAAGACTTATTCATCCTTTTGTACATCTTCATACCAACTCTTCTTTTCTTTTATCATCCCTCTCATCTTCTTCCTTCTCTTATCCTCTTCACCCCCGTCCCCCCACTCCAAATACTCCTCTTCCTGTTGAGAATTTCATGCTGTTATGAATCTACTAAAAGCGCTCGTCATGGTCCCGAGAACTAAGGCGACTCAGACAGGCTATTGTGATCTCTCCAAACTGGTGTTCTTCAAGTCACGTGTCTGGAACCCTCAACCATTTTTCTTTCCCTCCACCAGTAACACCACCCCCACCCTCAACCCCTCTTGTGTTCTTAGATGAACTGAACATTGGAGAAAGGTCTATGGAGGGTGTGAATGTAGAGGAAAATGATCTCATTTCATCTCATTTCATAGTGTTTGATGACATGTATGTTCATTTCATTTTTTCTCTCCCCCCACTTTCGAGTTTTCTCTTGTGTTCATAGGTGACCTGAACACTGGAGATAGATTTTTGAAACATTTAAGGGTAAATGGAAAAAATTATGTCATTTCATCTCATTTCACAGTTGTTGATGACATGTATGGTCATTTCATTATCTCTACCCCCACAAGTACAACCCCACCCTCGAGTTCTCTCTTGTGCTCTTAGATGAAGTGAACATTAGAGAAAGGAGATTTTGAAATTTGGGGACAAGAGGAAAATTATCTCATTTCATGTCCTTTCATCTCATTTCTTCTCATTTCACCTCATATCACTGTCCTAGATGACACGTATGTTCATTTCATTTCCCCTCTTTTCTCTTAGGAATTATTCTCTTTCATCTTATTCATGACTCAAGAAAAGAATTCCCAAACGTTCGTAATGGTCTCAGCAGGAAACGTTTTTTTAGGCTTTGACATTATCCACGTGGCCACGAGAATGCTTTTGATAGGAAAAAATAATAAATAAAGCTTTTTTTTTTTTATTAATTAAACAGTAGGATGTCCACTTACTTGACATATGAGTGTCCTAGATTTCTCTCATTATTATTATTATTATTATTTATTATTATTACTCTGAATGTGGTTCTTAAGTATGTACATATTATTGCCATATTCTCTCTCTCTCTCTCTCTCTCTCTCTCTCTCTCTCTCTCTCTCTCTCTCTCATATCTTTAAGAGAGAGTTTACGGCCTTACCTTCACCTATAATTCTATCTTTTATTTCATCTTTTATTGCGAATATGTGACTTTATCATCAACATTTTTTATCTCCTGTTTCCAACGACTGTCCTTGAAAGAGAGAGAGAGAGAGAGAGAGAGAGAGAGAGATAAACACTCACCTAATTATCCTATTTTATTATTCTTTATGTCACCCTTGTCATTTCTTTCTTCTTTCCCCTATCCTTATTTATCACCTCCTTCTGCTTTTCCATTTTTCATATTATTCCTTTCTTTATCGTATTATATCCTTTTATTTTATTACCTGTGCAAAATTCTAGTTACGTTTTCATTCGTAAATTCTCGTGTTTGTGTGTTTTTTTTTATATGAGTGTGACACCGGGATAGGCAAAAACTGCGCTCATCAATAAAGGCCCAGGCACGAGAAAACACCAAGACTAAGAAAAAGAAAAAGGTTAAGGACAAGGCATATATGAGATAATGTCACACAAAGGAAAACGACAGACAGAAAAAACAAAGTACAGAGGACCCAGAGATAACGGGTCATGAAAAAGCTGACAAGCTTGCAGTAATGGCTAATAAACGCTAAATATATGAGTGTGACACCGGGATAAGCAAAAACTGCGCTCATCAATAAAGGCCCAGGCACGAGAAAACACCAAGACGAAGAAAAAGAAAAAAGGTTAAGGACAAGGCATATATGAGATAATGTCACACAAAGGAAAACGACAGACAGAAAAAACAAAGTACAGAGGACCCAGAGATAACGGGTCATGAAAAAGCTGACAAGCTTGCAGTAATGGCTAATAAACGCTAAATATCTAAATCTATAATCACACTTTCACAGTCCAGAACAATGATATTATAACGAGATTAAATAAGAGCAAGAACTTGATACGTGCTCACAACAATTCTGCACTTGTTCGATTCAACATGTCGATCATTTTAGGAGTTCGAGAGACAAGTATTTATCCACTCTCTTATTACCTAAATGATTATCATTGTTCCTCTTACATTCCTAATGTGCCTCCTCCTTTCTGTCTTCCTAATTTTCCTCTTCCTGAATTCTTTTATCTTCCTTCTCCTTATTGTTTTCCATATTTTTCCGCTCTCTTGGTCTTCGTCCTTTGTCCTGCCTTTGTAATCTTCATTCTCCCTTCCTCCTTTCCTCTTTCTGCCTTTTTCAACCTTCCTTGTCTATATTACTCTCTAATCTTCCTAATGTCCTCCTTCCTGCGTTTCTAATTCCTCTTTTTTCCTACCTTTCTAATCTTCCTTCTTCCTATTTTCTAATTGCTTCCTACCTACCTTTCTAATTCCTCTTTCGCTTTCCTACCTTTTCTAATCTTCCTCGAGCGGCCTCGTCACACAGGTACTGTGTGGAGATTTGTGGCTCGCGGTTTGGTCGTTGCAGTGACTGTTACTTTCCTTCCACCTCCAGACTCTGGAACTCCCTTCCTCTTTCTGGCTTCCTTATCTCTTATGACCTATATCCTTTCAAAAATAACTGATCTATCGTCATCTCAGGGCCTAATCCTGCCATGTTTCTTGGCAAGCTGCTACATTGTCTTCTAGATGTTTTGTTGATGCCCAGGTCCGATGAGGGGAGTTTTATTTACCCGTCTCGGTGTCATACAAAAAAAAAATCATACATTCCAATTATTTTTATTCCTTACCTTCCTTTTCTTCTTCCTCTCTTCCTATTGTTCTTCCTGCTTGCCTTGTCTTTCAT
>JAXCGZ010001989.1:50000-137500 GCA_037179515.1 Halocaridina rubra | reverse complement strand
GAGCTTATGATGTGAAACTGTCGATAACAAGGAGGTTATTAGCGCATGTTGAGAGAGATGAGCAAGGGCGGAACCAAAAAGACTACCAGAAGGGCAGAAGATCCATATGTGTTTTAGATAGATAGATAAGTGTATATAGATAGAGAGAAAGCATAACATACCTGTTGATATATACCTGTTGATTTTACCCTCCTTTTGAAGAGAGAGAGAGAGAGACAGAGAGATACCTGTTGAATTTACCATCCATATTATTAGTGAGGGCTTACCTAACCGAGATAATTCCCTGCAAGATAGGTGCCCTCAGTGCTTGTCTGTACATTTGCATTATATTGTATACAGTGAATAGTTTTCAGGTATTAAGTTCAAAGTACAATTGAGAGAGAGAGGAGAGAGAGAGAGAGAGAGAGAGAGAGAGAGAGAGAGAGAGAGAGAGAGAGAGAGAGAGTGAGAGAGAGAGAGAGAGATTGCTGTAGAGTGCAGTACTGACAAGTAATTTTTCTCTTTGCAGATCATGACAGTAATTCATATTAAATTATATATAATATATATTGTGTTTTTATATTATTTATAAAACACTTCACATTTTACTTTTCCTTTCTTCTTGTGCTTTGGGTCATCCACTTGCTAAGTGGGCAAAGATCTTCTGACATGAGGCCCGACAGCCGTAGCCAGTTTACCAGCCATTGTATTATAGGTGTATGGATGTTCCCATGTGGACTGTAGTTTTTTTTTTTTTTTGGTATTTTCGTGAAAAAAAATTTCCTTCCTTTTTTTTTCTTCAATTTCTTTGTCCCTACATTTCAAAGGGGGTACATCCAAGTAAAAGTTTGAAAATCACTACTTGAATATGTGATCAGAATTAGTCACGACTCAGCGGTTCAGCGTGTTAGTCGCAAAGCGACTAACGCAAGTTCGTCCCTACCGCGGGGAGTCAGGAAGGGCATCCAGCCTTAGTTCCCCCAGTTTCAACATGTCTGTGTCCACCCCCATTCTAATGGGGCTTATTGCGACATAAGGCAGTTCAGATTGCAAAATGCCATCAACCACAGCTATGATGCAAGATGGAATTTTGAGTGGCGAGCAGACCCCCTTCTGAAGGGGGTTGGAGGGGGCGAGAGGAGAGTGAGGGAGGGTATGTAAAGGGAGGGGGTGTTAGCATCCAAGACCGTCCATCGTCTGCTGTTAATTACTTCATTATCCTGTTTATTCGCTTTTCGTATTTCCATTCCATCTCTCTCTCTCTCTCTCTCTCTCTCTCTCTCTCTCTCTCTTCTCTCTCTCTCTCTCTCTCTCTCTCTCTCTCTCTCTCTCTCTTTGTCTATCTATCTCGATTTCTTTTACCATTATGGCAACTACTGAAGTGATTACCTCTCTCTCTCTCTCTCTCTCTCCTCTCTCTCTCTCTCTCTCTCTCTCTCAATTTACCACTATTCCAACAGTAGATGTGATTATATATATATATATATATATATATATATATATATATATATATATATATATATATATATATATATATATATATACACACACACGTTTCAGGTACTCTCTCTCTCTCTCTCTCTCTCTCTCTCTCTCTCTCTCCTCTCTCTCTCTCCTCTCCTCTCTCTCTCTCTCTCTCTCTCTCTCTCTCAACCATCTGCCCGCACGAGCCTCAACGTTCGAATACAATTGGGAGTTAATACCTTAGAGTCACGTGATTGCACGTACAATTTATGCGCTTAGCCATTAATCGCGTGGGGTATGTGCGCCCTTCATGATCGCCGTCCATCTGCCGCCCTCGGGGCATGGAAGTGCCCCTGGGCACAGACGCCGTTGTGGTTCGTTGGCCGGCCAGACGAAGAAGCTATAGAGGAAATAGAAAAATAAAGAAAAAATATAGTAAAGACAAACACCTTATGGAAAGTGGAGAGTTTTTCCCAATAAAAAATGAATAGGAAAAATTGAAATGGAAAAAGGAAAAAAAACAAAGATATAATAGGAAAACACTTGATGGGAAAAAATTAAAAATGTAAAATGTTAAGATAGGAAAATATATGAGAAAACTTATAAAATAGAATAAAAACAAATATAAAAATACAGGAAAATATGGGAAAAAAACATAGAAGAGGAAAACGTAAAGCAGAAAAAACATGAAAACATTAAAAAGGAAAAAAAAATATATATAAAATAAAAAAAATAAAAAAAAAGTTAAAAGCATCGAAAAAACAGAAAAAGAATAAAATCCTAAATGCTAAAAACAGTAAATGAGGAAAAGCTTAGAAACTATAAGAAAATACAACAAGAAAAGTAAAAATATATTACGCAAAAAAGTGAAACCATATGCATAAGATATATCAATGCAATATTCTCTCTCTCTCTCTCTCTCTCTCTCTCTCTCTCTCTCTCTCTCTCTCTCTCTCTCTCTCTCTCTCTCCACACACACACACACACACACACACACACACACACACACATTGCATTTTATTGCTAAAACCACAACTACTGTTGATCTTTTATTTTTCTTCAACTACTGATTTCTTCTTCTTCCCCATTATTATCGCGGCAAGAAATGAACTTCCAAATTTAGATAAATGATTATTTTGATAATTTTCAAATCCTGGGCTCCTTAAGCTTTCGTTAAGCTTGAGTTAAAAACACTGATGTTGTTCCGGTTTGACGTCACGGACTCCCTTTTCTACCAAGGGCTAGGACGGTTGCCTTCTTGCGAAGGACTTGTTTTGGCAGATGTAATCGTTACCCTGAATGCATGCCCTTGCTAACCTCAGACCTTGACGGGGCTCGAACTCTAGACCTGACGCCTCAAAGTCGCGGACGCTACCGCTACTGAGTTAAAAATCAGCTGTTAAAAAGCTTAGCTTCAGGTTAAAACAGCAAGGGTGGTCTTCATGTATAATTTGAGATGGATGAAACGATAGACCCTTTTTTTTTTTATATACTCGAGACTTTATATGGCTTCGGCCGCGGTAGACCAGTAGTTAGAGCGCTCGTCTCAAGAAGTGACAAACTTGTGTTCGATCCTACAGTCGGGCGTTAGGAAGGACACCCAGCTTTATTTCCCCTGCTCCAACCTGTTTCTGTCCTCCTGTATTCCAATGACGCATAAAACGGCGAACAAATATATTTCTTCGAAAAAAAAATATTTTTATTCAGTAACATACTTTACGGCTTTAAAAAGTACTTACTACTAATACTTTTTGCGTGTTTATATATATATATATATATATATATATATATATATATATATATATATATATATATATATATATATATATATATATATATATACCTTAAATGTATGATAACATTGTTTTCAACGAATTCATAGTTTTCGCGTATATATACGTGTTTATTATCAATTTATATATATATATATATATATATATATATATATATATATATATATATATATATATATATATATATATATATATATATATATATATATATATATATATATATATATATATATATATATATATATATATATATTTTTTTTTTTTTTTTTTTTTTTTTTTTTTTTAAGAATTACTTTCCTTCGTACGTAAGACTTAAGTATTTATCTGTGTAGTTTGTCCTTGTATGTATTTTTTTTTTTTTTTTTTTTTTTTTTTGCTTTTACAAATGCATTTCCCGTAAAATGAAAATATAATGACCAAATTTCAAGGGTAAATTCACTCCTCATGGGAACCCCGGCAGCGCAGTGGTTAGAGCTTTTATATTGGGAGGTGACAGAATTTTGTGAGATAATTAAATGCACACACACGTATTCTCATACTAGCCCAAGCGTATTACCTTACAAGGTGTCTTTTTTTTATTTTGTCATTTATAAGATCATTTTCCAGTAGTCACCGTGGCTCAAGCGGTAGCGTCCGCGACTTTGAGGCGTCAGGTCGAGGGTTCGCGCCCCTTCACGGTCTGAGGTTAGCAAGGGTATGCACTCAGGGTAACGATTACACTTGCCAAAACAACTCCTTCTCAAGAAGGCAGCCGTCCTAGCCCTTGGTAGAAAAGGGAGTCCGTGACGTAAAACCGGAACAGTAAGATCATTTTCCCTGTGTGAAAATTAATATTTGGTGAGTTTTGTCCTTAAACCGTCTTCCTGGTCATCGGGTATTTTAATGATGTCTATGTCACCTGCTTCTTCTGTTTCTTACATACGGAAGAGAAGGTTTAGATTTCCTCTTGGACACACACAAGCACTCCTTTCCCACCTTTTGAGGAAGAAGAAGGAAGAGGAAGAAAAATAAGAAGGAAGAGTAAGCGGAAGGAGTAGAAGGGGATGGACGAGGAGAAGCAGTTTTATTTTATTACAACAGCATTTCTTTCCCACTTCCTGAAGAAGAATAAGAAGGAGGAGAAAGGTAGGAGCAGTAGATTTATATTTTCTTATTGCAATAGCATATCTTCCCCTCCTTCTGAGGAAGAAGAAGAAGAGGACGATTTATATTGCACCTTGGACAGCAGCAATCGTTTCCCTCTTTCTAAGGAAGAAGAAAGAGGAAGAGAAGGATTAAGAGAAGGAGGAGTTAAAGTAGTTGTATTTTGTATCCTTGGAACAACAACTTTCGTTTCCTAACTTCTGTGGAAAGAAGAAGAAGAAGAAAGCTTTTATTTATCCCATGGGCAAAAGGAATCGTTGAACACCATCTGTCCTAAGCTAGAATCAAGGTAGAGGTGATTGGTGTCAGGAAGGGCTTGTGACTCTAAAACTATACACTAACATCATGCACAAGCCTCCTACAGGTTACTGAAAGACAGAGACCCCACATGAACATGGGAAAAAAGCTCCCAGCACTAGCACCCCCATAGGGTTTCATCCCACCCAAGAGGACCCTTGTTCTCACCTGAGTTTTGTCTGTTGGTGTGTATTGCTATCACCTGTCTGTCTGTTGCTATCACCTATCCAGTCAACAGATGGTATATTTTAACACCAGAGCTAGAGCACGTGCTCCGCAATCCATATTGTGTGACAAGGGCAACATACTGTATGTGCAAATACCCAATTTGTATATTATAATAGGGTACTCGAATTGAAATAGGTAATGTTCTCAGACTTGCGACTGTTTCGAACTACTACTACGACTGCTACTACTGTTATTACTCTTACTTTTTTAAACTGTCACATTCAACCTTCTATCCTAATTCTACTTTCAGAAACTACATTTTCGAAATCTAGATACTTTACATTTTCTACTACTACTACTGTGGGACCTTATCCCACGGAAACAAAGCAATCCATGACTTACTTCTTTTACTATTTATTGAAATGTTTTTTTTTTTTAATATTGAAGAACCCTCACCATCTCTGCTCGAAAAGGTTATCTTTAAAGCTGTTCCTCCTTAAAACTCTTTAAATTCTGAAAGATGGCAGACATCCTTTCCAGTTTTCACATTCCCTTTTTCCTATGCAATCAAGAGGACAGTTAACGTTAAGTTGTTATTATTATTATTATTATTATTATTATTATTATTATTATTATTATTCAAGTGCTCTCCCTTCCCTTTCGGGAATCGAACCTGCGAACTCTACTCTAGAGCAACACAACTTAGTCCACTAGACCACAGAGGCTGAAAAGAGGGAAAACTTGAACATTTACTCGTATTACTGAGACGGAGGGACGCCACTCCATCTGAGTAACATCAGTAAATGTTCCAGTTCCCTTCTTCTACAACCTCTATGGTCTGGTGGACTAAGCGTTGTCGTTCTAGACTAAAGTTCGCAGGTTCGATTCCCTACAAGTAAGGGAGATTATATAAAGACATTTAAAAATGCGTAACTGCATTACATTTGTTTCATTATTATTATTATTATTATTATTATTATTATTATTATTATTATTATTATGTTTTTCCCAGTTAATCATCTATTATTTCATTTCATTAATCATAATTCACACACATTATCGTATTTATCACTTTTATGACCTTACTCCCGGTTTCTTAACCTAGTTACCAGGATTGGGTTACTAATGATGTGATAACTACTGCTTGTTCAAGCACATTAACAGCATAATTGACGTTAATAATTGCTCTCATTAGCAGAGTGAAAGCTGTCTTGAAATTTGCAATTAAATTTCAAAATTTATTTTTAATTTTGTGTGAAATATGCATATGTTTTGTTGGTAATATTGGCATACATGACTACTATTTTTAATAATGATAATAATAATAATAATATAATAATAATAATAATAATAATAATAGTAATAGTAGTAGTAGTAGTAGCAATTGAAGTAATAATAATAATAATAGATTTTCGTGTTTACAGCACAGTTTTAAAATACGCATTAATGATGAAAACTCTCTCTCTCTCTCTCTCTCTCTCTCTCTCTCTCTCTCTCTCTCTCTCTCTCTCTCTCTCTCTCTCTCTCTCTCTCTCTCTCTCTCCTCTCAAAACAACATCTGCAGTGGCTACGCACAAGTCTTTGACCGACGCTTGGTAACTAAAAAGGTCATACGAAGTGCAACTGTTACAAATAATAATAATAATAATAATAATAATAATAATAATAATAATAATAATAACAATAATAATAATAAGTAACGTCTCTTTCTCAATATTGAGATTAATTTTAATATCGGAAATCTGCTAAATTTTATTATAGTTTTTATTATTATTATTATTATTATTATTATTATTATTATTATTATTATTATTAGCTGCAACAGCAGCAGCAGTGGTAGTAGTAGTTAGTAGTGGTAGTAGTAGTAGTAGTTGTTTGTATTATTTCCATATCCTCTGACCGACTGAAAAATATATTTTATGCTTTATCAATTCTGTAAATAACAGTAGATAATAGATAAGAAACTGAAGGATAAGAAGAAATACATATACTAGAAAATAATTAAATAACTAAATAAATAGAAGAAAATAAAAAAGAATCAAGAGGAAAAGAAAAATTTAAATAGCGCTTACATTATGCCCTTTGACACCTTCTACTACTACTGCAACTTATCCTCCTACTGCTATTACTCCTACTATTTCTGCTACTACTACTTGTCCTCCTATTTCTATTACTACTATGTATCTTCTGCTACTACTTTTAAAACTACTGATCCTACTTCTACTACTACTGCTACTGATCCTCCTGCTGTTGCTACTATGCATATGCTACTGTTACTCATTTTGCTGCTGATACTATTACTTAACCTGCTGCTACTACACCTGTTATTACCATTACATCTTCTGCTACTGCTACTCATCCTGCTGCTGATGCTACTACTGATCCTTCTACTGCTACTGCTCACTTACCAGCTGCTCTTTCGCCTCTTCATACAGAAGAGGCGGAAGTTGAAAGAAGAAGAGGAGGAGGAGGAAGAAGAAAAGACAGGAAGAAAGGTAAAAGAAGAAGATAGAGAAGAGAAGGAAGGGAGAGATGAAATGAAGAAGATAAAGAGGAGGAGGAGGTAGAATAAGAAAGAAAACTAAGACTGAAACGAAAGAATAGAGAAAGAAAAAGAAAAGGAATAAGGATTCCGGGTTAAGAAAAAAAGAGAGGAAAAAAGAGAAGGATAAGGAAAAAGAAGAGAAAAAATAATGGATAAATGAAAAGAAAGAAGAGAGAGAGAGAGAGAGAGGGGGGGGGGGGGCATGAAAGACTTGAAAGAAAATTTGGAAGACGATATAAAGGATACAGTAAGAAAGAAAGAGAAAGACAAGAAGACAGAGAATGGAAAAGGGATGAAAAGAAACGAGGAAGAGACAGAAAAAGTAAAAAAAAAAAGGGAGGGGGGAAGGAAACCGGATGCATAAGAATGAGAAGAGAAGACGAGAAAAAAAGTGAATGTTAAGAGAAGTGAAGAAGGGAAAAGAAAGAGAAAACAGATGATGGAATAGAAAAGTAATATGAAGGAAAACAGCATTAGCAGCAGCAGCAGCAGTAGTAGTAGTAGTAGTAATAGTAGTTGTAGTAACTGAAGAAGAAGAGGCATAACAATTGAAGACGGAAAAGAACAAAAAGAAAAACGAAGGAAAGAGTTGATGGGTGAAGAAGAAGAATAGAAAGAAAGATAAAAAAGAAGGGGAAGGAGAAAGAGAAAGAACTTGAAAAAAAAAAACAGAAGCAATTGTTGAAAGTGAGTAAAAAAAAAAGAACCAGTAATAGCAATAGTTATTGAAGAAGAAGAAAAAAATTAAAAATCCTTAAATAATTTCCCTTATTTCTTGGGGTGTGTGACGTCACAGGGCGATTTGGAGGTGACACTTTACTGCGTATTTGGGGTCCTCTCGTACGCAATGCAGCCGTGCGCTTTTCCGTAGCCACCCCCCTCCCCCGATCTGAAAGTTTGACTTCCGGGAGTCGCGTATATAGAATTTCTTCCTCTGAAAGTTCTTGAAATTCTCAGGGAATAAAAACTATCATTGTTGTTATTATAGTTGTTGCTATTATTATTATTATTATTATAATTATTATTATTGTTATTATTATTATTATTATTATTATTATTATTATTATTATTAAAGTAACAAGGGGTTATGATATTGGTTGTTGTAATAGTAGTAGTCTAGTAGTATTTTTATTATTGTTACAACTGCGTCTATATTAAGACTAAGTGTCATTCAAGACCAAACTGCGTATGTAATTCACTTTCCAGTAACTGTTTCACACTCAAGAAATTGCGTATATTTGTTTAATATGGCTGTCAGTCGAGACCAAACTTCGTGGTTATATAAATAGTCTTCGGTAATTGTTTCTCTCTCCAGAAGTAATTGCGTAAGTCTTTAATCTACGCGCCAGTCAAAGCTGTAGATTGCGTATAGTAAGTAAAAGCTTTGTTTAATACCTGCGTACCAATATGGACTGAATTCTATTCATACTTGAATTTTTATTCATCAAACTGTGGCCCTGACACATAAGCGTATCTGTTGCGTATTTCTCTAAGACCAATTCAGGACCAATTTGCGTATTTCTTCATGAAACAGCGTCCGAAGACTATGTACTTGCAGGTGAGCATATGTTTGTAGTTCTCCGTATCACTATTAAGGACACTGAGAGATTAGAGCTGGGGAATGAAGGCTGGATACCCTTACTAACGCCTCGAGGTGGGATCAAACATGGGTATGTCACTTCCTGTGTCGAGTGTTTCAACCCCTGCGCTACAGCGGTCCATACAGGTGTGCGTATGTGTATATCGTATATGCCCAATATCATTTCAAGTGTTCGAATAGTAACTGCTATCCTCTTCCGAAGTGCCGTCAACCAGATGTTAACTCTAATGTCGTTACTCTTTTAACATCCGGTCAAGGAGAGAGAGAGAGAGAGAGAGAGAGAGAGAGAGAGAGAGAGAGAGAGGGGGTCAGTAAATAAAAATGGCAGTTGGAAAATGTATTTGGGTACTGTTATGTAACCCAGAAGACGAGAGTTCGATCCCGCCTCGTTCCTTGGGGAGAGGTGAAGTCTGTCTTATTCTAGGTCTTGCTAGTTTAGAGGGCATAAGGAGTAATCCGTTAGATGTGTGGCGTCACGTGTGATACAGAATCCTCTCACAAACACACACACGGACGTCTCTGCCATTGCTTCTATATCTTCGACTTTACTAAGCAGAAATCTCACAATTTTGTCACGGTACAAGACGGGACTCATACTCAGGTCCTCTGAATAGCAGTGCAGTCTGGCCTTTCTGTGTATATGTTGACGTATATGCGTATGTATATACATGTATATATATGTAGCATGTAGTTGCAGTTAGTTATTTTTTTGTATGTGCGTACGTATGTTTATATGGATGTATGTGTGTTTGCATATACGTGTGTATACATGTACATGTGTAGAATGTAATTACAGTTAGTAATTTATCTGTGTATGCATATCCCTACGTATATGTGTGTAGTAAAAATAATTATGATGATAATAATAATAATAATAATAAGCACACACATCAGAATTAAAGACCACACAGACACTATAGAATCCCAGGTGTTAAAAAGGAAGAATAGGAAGAAGGAAGAGAAGAACCCGGTAGCTGAGAAGGAAGACTTACAAGTGTACACACACACACACACACACACACACACAAAAGTAAGATGTTTTACAGGAAGTCTTCAAAGGCTGTTACATTAACCAACACACGCAAACACACACACACACACACACACAGAGTTTCCCAACGTCTCAATTACTTGGCGATTTCAATTTCATTGTTATAGACCTATTTAGGCTTAGGTTATTCATACGAGTATATACATACAGGAGCATTTACTTCCTGCAGTAATTAAAGACTCTCTCTCTCTCTCTCTCTCTCTCTCTCTCTCTCTCTCTCTCTCTCTCTCTCTCTCTCTCTCTCTCTCTCTCTCTCTCTCTCTCCAAAACAACAATATCAAAAATATTTTTAATAAGAATAATCAAGTAATCTATTTCTAAAACATATTAATGTACCCAGTCTTATATTTGAAAAAGTAGTAGTAGTAGTAGTAGTAGTAGTAGTAGTAATATAAAGTAGTAGTAGCAGGATTACTTAATTTCATAATATCAATCAGAAATTATTAAGATTACACAAGGGTAGTAGAATGAGTAGTAGTAGCAGTAGTAGTAGTAGTAGTAGTAGTAGCAGTAAGAAATGACTTCATAATAACACTGATGTCAGTTTTGAAAGACTAATGATAATAACCGTAGTAGCAGTAGTAGTAGTAGCAAACTATATTTACATACAACTATTTCGTCAATTATAAGAACACTAAAATCCACCAACATATTGCCAGCTCAGATTCATGTACCCTGTTATTCCCAGAGGATCTTAGTTATTGTTATTAGCATATAACAAAAACCGTTAATTTCAGGTCACTGTTTATCAGAAATATTATCTTTACTCCTGTTATCTCCTGTTGAACAAGAGTCGCGTGCTTCAGTGATTAGAAGGACAAAGAACATTCAGTTATGGTAACGAAAAACACGTTTTTATTATTATTATTATTATTATTATTATTATTATTATTATTATTATTATTATTACCTCCATGAAACAAGTGGATAAAATCTAGAGCGCCCACTTTCCTATTTCATTTATTATTTCTTACATTCCCCTACACGCTTACTAACACTACTTTTCCTACTATTCCTACAGCTACTTTTACTATTAAGTGCTGAATAACCTACATTCCAGGTAAAATACATCTCCTTTCATCACTTCAGACATATTAAGGTTATTATGACAAATTACAGCAACTATAAATAAAACTAACACGTACGTAACCCCCCTCAGCTCCTTAAGGGGGTAGGGGGAGATGGTTGAGGGGGTATGTGATATAGCAGAGCCATAGATAAGAGATGAGCTTGGCCATTATCAGTCAAAACAAAGGAGCCATATTGCAACTATGACTTGTGTGTTGTCTCGCTCACCTTCTCTCGCTCCCTCAGTGACCCAGAACGTATCTTCGTGTACTTAATGAGTCTTGTAGCCCCTCAGCGCCCTCGAGGGGTAAGAAGATAGCGAAGCCGTAGATGAGAGAATAGGTTGCCCATGCTTAGTCAAAATAAGACGCCATATTGCATCTATTGAACTGCTATGTCCTCTCTCGCTCCACTTTGCCCGTCCTTCATTGACCCAGAACCAATCTTTGTGTAAATACTAGATACTGGGTCTTAAAAAGACTTACTGCAAACAGACGCTGTGGCATTGCAGGATGGGAGGCAGTGGAGACAGGATGGCACCTAGTGGCACTCTTTCTCTGTCTACGGCCTTCAGTGACATAGTGCCTTCAGATATGTACTTAGAGAGTTTTATGAAAGACTTACAGCAAACAGACGCTGAAGCACTGCAGGATAGGAGTCAGTGGAGGCAAGATGGCGCCTAGTGGCCACTCTTGTCTCTATCAACGGCTCTCTCTGTCTTAGCTGTTGACATGTGTAAAGACGGCAGAATAAGTCACAGGCAACAAAGGAACCTGTCAACGCAAAGGTAATTTCAAAAATAATTACCCTTTTGCCTTGCATGTCATAAAGCGATGTAATTTTTTTTTTTTTACTTGAGTGGTATAATAGAGATTTATTGTCTCTATCGAAATACAAGTGCTTGAAAATACCGTTTCACCTTAGACTTAATACATCTATTTTTTTATTATTTTTTTTACATGAGTGGTATAATAGAGATTTATTGTCACTATCGAATTACAAGTGCTTGGAAATACTGTTTCACCTTAAACTTAATACATCTAATGATATACTCAATGAGGTTGCTGAGCTGATACAAGGGACGCCACGACCTTCTTCTTATTCCCCAAGTTTTCTAATGAAAAGAAGCAGTACACCCTCGTACAGACTCGCGAGAAAGGCCATTCAGCTCTACTTCCCCAGCTCTAACATGTCTGTGTCCATCCCCATATGAATGCAGACGGATTGAGAGACAGAGCGATAAAAACAATTAACAGCATAAAATGACGCTGAGGATGAATATGCAGTCTGGCAAGCGCTGTCAATGTTAGCCTGCGAGAAAGAGGGAAAATATAGTATATCAGGAAAATTTTCTCACATTTTTATTAGTATAAGATATAGACAATGACACTGAAGATGAGTATGCGTTCTCGCCAGCCCTAGCATTATGGTAATCAACTAGAAAGATATTTCACTTTAGAGGATCAGCTACACCATTTTGTACCTTCTCGTTGTATATATTTTCAGGGACCCTAATACTAGGGTTTTGGTTGGATCTCTCCTACCAGAACACCCCCACGCTCTTTGGTTATTTTGCAGGAAGACAATGGGGCCATGTATATTGATAAGATAGATATATATTTTAATATAAAATACATAACACTGAAGATGTGCATACCATTCCGCAAGCGGAAACATTGGTTATTCGGCAAGAAATGGGAAAAGATGAAGTATTTCTGGAATATCAAATCACAGTCATTTCCTCATTTTTTTTTTTATTGTAATGTATCAATCCAAAATGACTCTGAAGATGAGTATACCTTCACGAAAGCGTCAACATTGTTAGCAGGCGAGCATGGGGGATTTAAGGCATTTGCAGAACAGGGGAATTTTGTCAACACCTCCCATCCCAGCGTGTATTTCCTCTGCTTCCCTCATCATCTCCCCCTATCAGCGGGTTTCTGTCCGTCAGTCTCCGTATGTCCCCGCCTGGGTGTTCATTTAGACCACACGTGCGCGCGCTTGGGACGTTGTCCCAGAATGCACCCGCGAAAGTTCACGAGCGATTGGCACTCCTGATACCTATAAATAGTTACCGTACGTAGTCTCTCTCTTC
Source organism: Halocaridina rubra (assembly GCA_037179515.1). NCBI lineage: Eukaryota > Metazoa > Arthropoda > Malacostraca > Decapoda > Atyidae > Halocaridina > Halocaridina rubra. The sequence continues at coordinate 124,297 of JAXCGZ010001989.1, read as the reverse complement.
AGAATTGCCTCTATAGCACTTTTTTTTTTATTAATATTGTAATTTATCATTGCTGTTAACTGCTGTTATCTTTTTTGATAGATTAATATTACTTTATCACTATATTCTGATATCTAATCTTACTATTTTACATACGCTAAAACTGACTTATGTATAAAATTTATTTTTACCAAAGTTTATGAATATCTAATACACAGTTACCTCATTGAAAGTAAAAATATAATTAATTTATAGCAATATGCAATACTAGTTAAAAAGAATGCAATACGCACACACACACACACACACACACACACACACACACACACACACACACACACACACACACACACACACACACATATATATATATATATATATATATATATATATATATATATATATATATATATATATATATATATATATATATATAGTAAAGTAAGCATTTGCATATCAGAGATAGTGCCTGTGTGCACATGTACCTATGTCCATATATTGGCATAATAAAAAAAAAAATACACCATGTTTTATTTTATAATGCCAGTATCTTTGCCTGACACTCCCTCTGATATATAAATGTTTGATTCGCACACTGTATTCATCACTCTTTATAACTAATATTAATTAATTTGTGTAAGTTAATTCGTTCTTCAATTTATATGAAAAAGACTATTTTTGTATTTATTCAGATAACTGTACATGGGGACATGTGCACATGGGCACTCCCAGTGATATTGCAGTTGTTAAACATTACAATCTATATTTGGTCATGTTTAAATAAAATACTAATTTTAAATATCATAGCAAGTAATTAAGAATAAAATATAGTGTAATTAATTGATTGATGGCAGAAAAGCACTCTGCGATTATTAATTAAGAGTAATATATTATGGTTTACATAATGAACAGTATGTTGGGAGGAGGAGGGTGATGAAAATGGATATACAGGGTAGGAGAAGGAGGGGGAGACCAAAGCGTAAGTGGATGGATTGCATCAATGACGACCTGAGGTCTAAAGGTTTGTTGGGTGATGAGGTATGGGACAGGAACATATGGAGAACACTGGCCAGAAACATCGACCCCACATAAAAGTGGGAAAAGATGTAGACGAAGAAGAGGTATTAATAGCAGAAGAGCACTCTGCGATTATTGAAAAGACTAAGTTCGTGTAAATTAAAGGATAAATTAGAACTGCTCTGGTCTCCCGTTCCTGAGGTTCTCTTCGGGACTCGAGAGTGCCTGAACCGCAGGGTAGAAATTTGATCCCTTAATGACGCCAGACTATGTATCCTCTCCTCTTCTTCTTCTACTACGACTGCTACTACTATTTCTTCTAATACTATTACTGCTGCTACTATTTTTTTCTAATGCTACTATATCTACTACTACTACAACAACTACTATCTTCTTCAAAATATTTTCTAGGACCCAGTTTTATTGTTGTTGTTGTTGTTGTCGTTCTTCTTCTTCTTCTATATGATGTTCTGTAGGACCCAGTTTTCTTCTTCTTTTGAGGATTAAGGGGGAAGGGGGTGGTGGATAGAGAAGGAGGGTTGTTGATGTGACTTCAAGTATTCTCATCTGCTGTGATTATCACATTATTGTAAAAAGTAGTTATGCTTGAGACAGTGTTATATTACTTTTTTACGACTAGTACGTTTATGACAAAGTCGTAGTAGTAGTAGTAGTAGTAATCATTCTCTCACAGAACCAGAACTCCTGAAATCCAGCTCATTCTGTATTTGAATCAGGAAGTTATATTGTAATTTTGTTTTCACGGTTGTCGCAATTGTAGTAGACGTACAGTGCTAGTAGTAGTAGTAGTAACTGCCGTAGTAGTAGTAGTAGTAGTAGCAGCAGCAGCAGTAGTCACTCTTACAGAACCAGAACTCCTGAAATCCACCTCATTTTGTATTTGAATCAGGAATAAATATTGTCACGGTTGATTGGGTTTTCATCTTGAGGCAAAAAAAAAATAAAAAATACTTCACAGGAAATACGGAACGAGTTTTTCCTTGCGTATCGCTTACGAATCGCGTAATTACCCGCCTTCGTAAGCGTCGCTCCCTCCGTCTTCTTTTTCCGGAGTTTCGGAGCAAGAAAAGAATAGAAAATAGAGAGAGGTGAACGTTGATTAATGAATAGGTAAAATAACTAGATTGGAAGGGAAAAAAAAAGTTATTCCAATTCTGAACATGTGTTTTGAATTCGCCCCTTCTTGATTTGAATAATAATAATAATAATAATAATAATAATGTTAGTATTAATAATAATAAAACTATCTTAACTCGAGTTTTCCCCTACGTTCCCCACCAACTAAACTGGCGGGAAAAACAGAAGTGGAGTTAAAGCCACCCCCTTTAGAACACCCAATCCTACCCCACCCCCTCTCATACCCACTACGAGAGCTTGTCTTGGAAGGAAAAAGAGCCATGTACGAGAACGGTAGATGGGGCAGGGTCCAGGCCCCTGGGTCCTACAGGATAACCCTCCCTAGGGTTCTATGGGAGAGGGGATAGCCCCGTGGGAAGGACCCAAAAGCCACCATTGGTAGCATCAGCAGCGGTGGGAGAGGGCACGCGTCGAGGGACCCCTAGGGCAAGAATGGCATATGTGCATTCTTGCGTTGCGTATTGGGTGGTGTGACATGAGTTCAAGGCGTATGTGTGCCCCTCCCCCCCAAATGTCGCCTAGCTTGTCACCAGTTGTTAGGTTTTTGTTGTTGTTGTGCATTTGTACTGTTCTCGCTCTTCCTCCTCATTATTATTATTATTATTATTATTATTGTCTCGTTCTTAGAAGGTATGTTCCTATTGTTATTGTTCTTTTTGTCTTTCTTATCTTTCTCCTTTTATTATTATTATTATTATTATTTTTATTATTATTATTATTAGAGACATTTCCATTCATTAAGGAGAACGGTTTAATATATTTGACCTTACACTGATATATATTATATATATATATATATATATATATATATATATATATATATATATATATATATATATATATATATATGAATCATTTTTTTACCCCGACCGGGACTCGAACCTAGGACTTATAATTACTAAGTCAAGGCGCTACCAACTACACACCACAGAAGGTATCAAAGGAATCCAACCTTATAGCTTATATCTGCTATACTTAGGGATGAACGCATTCTATCTGAGGTTGGGGAATCTGTAATATGAACATAGTGGCATTCAGATAGAATGCGTTCATCCCTAAGTATAGCAGATATAAGCTATAAGGTTGGATTCCTTTTATACCTTCTGTGGTGTGTAGTTGGTAGCGCCTTGACTTAGTAATTATATATATATATATATATATATATATATATATATATATATATATATATATATATATATATATAGTGTGTGTGTGTGTGTGTGTGTGTGTGTGTGTGTGTGTGTGTGTGTGTGTGAGTGAGTATATAAAATTGAAATTGCATGTCAACATTTTTAATTACATGAGAACTGTATTAAACTACCCAACCACCAGTTAACTTCCTAATTTGTTTACATTAATCATTAGTTCTTAAACGACAAAGACAGAGGGCGATAGATGTCGTTTTTCTTCAGTTTGCCGGGTACTTGTTAGCCTGAGAAGGTGTGTGTTTGCTCTCTACCCAAAGTTAGGTTTTAAAACTTTATTTTTGGCTGTGAATTCTACCTCGTAATAGGCATGGGTTAAGCACTCGTCACGTCAGGAAGACCATGTGGTAAGTACTAAGATCAAGTATTTTTTTTACTTTCCGCGTGTAAAACAATTTTTAAATTACAATAACTGTACATGGGCACTTCCAGTGATATTGCAGTTGTTAAACATTACAATCTATATTTGGTCATGTATAAATCAAGATGTGTACAATATCGTCTTTGAATTTTATCTACGTGAAATGTAATTATACCTTAAGATAAAGATTAACTTTTATTTTGTAAGTATATCTTTGGTAACCTTTATACTGTTCCGCTTTTTACTATTCCGAGGATTATATTTGGAATCGAAGCTCCAGGATTATATTTGGAATCGAAGTTCCAATATCACTAAAGGAACAATAACATTCAATTCTAACCTAACCTATGTTATAGAAAAAAATCTTTTGTTTCCTCGTTTACGTAAATTTCACTCGTGAGAACTTAAGAGGCGTTACCGGTAATTATAATTTGGAATTATTGAAAGGATAGATATAATTATTTTAATATTTGAAACCGGTTAAATCATAGTATCACCTATATTTTCTATTTCTTCGGTGGGACAAGTTGAATAAAATTTATATTTCGATGGAAATTAATATCCAAAAATTACTTGAGAATCACCAAAATCCATATTCAGCCTTACTTTACCTAACCTAACCAGGCGTAATTGTATAATAAAAGTATCTATATCTTATTTAGTCTACAAGTTACCGGTATTCAGCAGAGGCAAGAAAGATAAATGTTTTCTTTTTCATGAGAAACCAGAAACTCCGAATTTTAACCTAACCAGGCGTGACAGTGCAATAATATACTATATTTGTTTTGGATTTAGTTTACAGGTTAAGAATATGCATCAGGTGGACATTTATTCAGTTAAGGATAAATGCAGGCAGTTAGAAATAGGTTAGATTAGATTAGGTAGTTTGGGATACTGAGGATGGAGGTGGCCAGAGAGGAGGTTCATGGATGTGGTGAGGGAGGATATGAGGGTGTATGGTGTGACGGAGGATGACGCTGGGGTTAGGGCGATTTGGAGCTTATTTTTTTTTTATTTATTCAGATAACTGTACATGGGGACATGTGCACTCCCAGTCATATTGCAGTTGATAAACATTACAATCTATATTTGGTTATGTATAAATAACATATTAATAGAATTTGCAATTAATTTTAAATATCATAGCAAGTAATTAATAATAAAATATAGTGTAATAATTGAAGAGTAATGTTTGTATTTGCTTTTGGCGACTCCTCCTGAAAAAAAGCGGATAGAAAGTGGATAGCTAGGTTTGACTGGGTTTAAATAATTCAGTTGGTCGACTACTACTTCATACAGGAATTCTTAAAGCCAGATAGTCATAGGAAAAGTCTAACCTAACCCAACTTCAAGTAACTCAACCTACCTAACTTAACCTGTATATTTTTACGTTTGCCTTTTGTTATCGGTCACAGAAGTCGTAATATTACTAGTGATCTGTACCTTTATCTTCTGAGCACTTGAGAACGAAAAGATATCACATCATAGTTAACCAGTACTGTACAAGGTTCAGTCCCAAAATAGGCACCAAAGGTAATAAGGTGGTTAATCTGAGTTTGAGGCTAAGATTGACTAACTTAGCCTTACCTAACATGTGCTTGTTATCTATCCTCAGTGATGTAATATTTAGGTTCTTAATCTAGGAGTGAAGTCAGGGTAGGTTGTTAGCTCAACCTAACATGTCCCTAACCTCACCTTACCTCATCCCAGATTAAGCACCTTGCATCAGATGTCTATTTTGGGGTTGATCCCCTATATAGTATTAAATGTGTGGAGCTATGGTGGATCTGTCACTAGGTCAGGCACGTATAGAAAAGGGATGTAATTGTCAAATCAATGCAGTTGTTTTAGGGAAACCAAGAAATAGATTCTTATAAAGAAACATACTAATACGGACTGTTTGAGAATTAGTTCTAAAGTCTCGGGGTCGAATCCCCGTGTTGGCAAGTGTTAGTTTACAAATTGTTACATGTTTGATGTGATATTTTAATTATATTTATTAGTTTTTGTTTTGTTTTAGTAGTAGAAGTATCAGCATTATTAGTAGTGGTAGTAGTAGTAGTAACTATTATTATCATCATCATCTTCACACATATTGAGAAATATTGGCCCAGAATATAAAACAATATTCTCCAGACGAGTAAATTTCCCTCCTTCCCAAATCCTGAAAAGAAGGGCATCCTCCCTCCCGAAGGAGGCAAAAGGGCATGCGGGATACGCCTCTTAAATGATGCCAAGCTTTCCTCGTGAGAGGGTAGGAGGTAGGCGGAGGATGACGGAGTGGAGAAAGGAAGAGATGCTGGGGGGAGCAGGTGGTCTTGCGCAGCTGTTCACCCCCCATCTACCCCAACTTTTACCCATGCTTTCCACTCTTGTCTTGCCATATATTGAAGCATTAATATGATTATGCATTTTCCATTACAAGATTCATACAAGACTATTTCATTTTTTTTTTGTAGAATTAATTGAAAAAGTTATCGGCTTTGAGGACTTAATATCAAAACGACCTTATATAATCTTTTTTTTTCTTTTTTGACCGCATATATATATTCCCACAGTGTATTTCTTACATTTTATTTCTGAAACACGATGTAAAGATATTAACAGATATATTGACGTCTTAATATAACGTAATAAGTTGGTAATAATTGCCCTGGGAATTTCGGTATATGGGAATGAGAATTTCGGAATGACATAATGGCAACTGTTGCTCTTGCAGCTAAAACAGCTCCTAGGCCTTCGCAGTGTCATGGCACAAGAAACTGGTTTCAATATTTGTATTAATAATCCATGAATGAGTTTTTGTATTATTTTTTTTTATTGTATTATAACATTATATTTAATTATTTGTGTATTATATTCTCAGCAATGTATGAGTATTATTTTGTATTGATAAATGATACATATTGCATACCCTTTTATTTTATTTTTATATATTACTATTCGTTTACTGTATACACATAACTTCGGGTATATGTATGTTTTTATCACGTGTTGTTCCGTGTTCCCATTATTTATATGTATACATGATTAATCAGCAACAACAACAATAATAATAATAATAATAGTTAAACTCATTAAAATACATTTTGATTTTTGAATAAGTTTGTTTAAATATTAATTAAAATCCACATTTTACTACGACGTTTTAAGCCAAGGGTACAAAAGTTGTTTTGACTTGTTACTGATATATTGATATCGTTGGCATTGATAATATCTGATATCGTCAAAAATACGATTATTCTACAATATAATATGATAAGAAAATTGTTTAATACGTGTATGCTTTAATAGCCTAGCCCTGATGTGATATATTTATTATTATTATTATTATTATTATTATTATAGTAAAAATATACCTTACAACTTGCATATTATTTTTATATTAATACAGATTTTGAAAACAATTATTATTATTATTATTATTATTATTAATTTAGGCGTCGAATAACCCCCAACCACTGTACAGAGGTTCCACCTGGTGCCCAAAATGAGAACTAATTCGGTCCCAAAACCTTCCTTCCCTAATTTTCGTAAACAATTACATGTGTGTCATTTTGGCGTGTACACACTGTGAATATACATATGGAATCCTTATTATAAAGTATTATCATATGTAAGTTAAGTGAGATGAACTGTATAATATCTTTATTTTCAGGTGGTGGTTGTGAGAGGAGGAAGAGGAAGAAAGGGGGGAGGAGGAGGCGGAGCTTGGGGGGGCCGCCGCTGGAGTAGAACGTTTGCGGCTCCTTCGTCAGTAGTCTGTCACCATCCTTCGAACGGTGGAGGTGTGCCGCGTGCCTTTCCTCCGCACCCTCACACGCTCACTGCTGCATAATATAAAACTTTTTAATTTTTTTCACAACCATGCGGTGGCTATTACAACCCATGGCCATTTTATTGGTCATGGTTGTGGCTGCTGTTTGTGTAACTGAGGTAAGTTGTGAATCTGAACTTGGATTTTGTTTAAAAAGTTGATTTTAAGTGTAATTTATAAACTTGGAATCTCTTGTTTGGGGAAAGTTCGAGCAGCAAAGTACTTTGAAAACCCACTTAAATTATTATTTTTTTAATTGTGACTTGTGTTTAGTTGTAACTTGAATGTGTTTGTGTGAATTGTAAATTTTTATTTTTTAGTGTAATTGTAAATTTTGAAACAAGTGCGAAAACATTTTGCAGTAAAAACTCGAAAAGTTGTATAACAATCTTAATGTATTTTAATATTCATAAGTTTATTAGTTTTGTTTACTTTTTAATTTGATTAACAATATCAGTTTGGGTAGAAGTCACTTTAAAGTAAAAACTAAAATAAAAATGATTAGTAAACTAACTAAATAGAAATAGCTGAATGTACATTATAAACCTTTTTTAATATCGGCCTCATCTCAATTTATATAATAATTTTTTCATGTTACTAATGATTTTGCTTTTTATGGCAGCCATATTCAATTATTGTTTTCTCTCTTGCAGAATTCGGCAACCGCGGTATTCGAACTGAGACTAAAAAAGTTCGTAAACCAGTACGGAAAGGATACAGAAGGACACTGTTGCAGTGGATACAGAAATTCCCAAGGATTGTGTAGTGGTACATGTAAAACCAAGTTTCGTGTGTGTTTGAAAGTGTATCAAGAAGTTATTGATCCCAATTCTAATTGTACATTTGGAGAAGCAGTGACTCCAGTATTGGGCGAAAACGAAGTGGATTTTACCAAAGCGGATTTAGGAGATTTTGTCAATCCCGTGAAATTTCAGTTATCATCTTGGCAGGTAAGAAATTCGTGGTGATTTTTTTCCAAATGGGGAAAAAATAACAGTTTTCAATACTAAATAATTGGTGTATTTTGTAGTTCAGTGTGTGAATTCGTTTATACGTGTGTATGAATTATCAAAACGGAATATCGATTATTGTGATTCTCGAAATCCCAAAGTTGCTTTCCTGTGTGAGCAAGTGGCCAAAAAGTATTTGAAAAATTTATTTTTTGTTACATGAAAATTACTTAATTATATAAAATATAGAAAATAAGTATCAGTGCTATATCAGACCATAACACAATATCAAGTGTTAAAACGTAAAGAAACACAAATAATGAAAACAAGCAATTGTGTGTGAGCGAACGACCAAACAAGCTCTAATGGGAGAGTAAAAGAGTGGTCAGACAAGTTTTATTTTTTTGTTTTTTACTTTATTTTTTTTTTTATACCAATCCTGGATAAGAACTCCTTTTTAATCACCATTTTGTGACTTAGCAAGAAAACTCGTGTGTTCCCACGCTTCTGCAGGAATTAAGAATGTATTTATTTAATATTTATCAGAAATTATTTTTGTATGTTATCACTGATAACAGAAATGCATTGTGATTAAATGTGGATGATAGTGATTTGAAATCTGTGTTTAGAAGTGGAATTATATTTTTTCTTAAATTTAAGAATAAAATAATGGCGTTTTAAATTTTGAGTTAATAAATATATAGTACAATAATAGTGAATTGTTTCCTAAAAATTGGAAAACAAAATTTAGAATTTTTTTTTATTGAAGTTTATTGTCTTAAATTGAAAATAACACCAAAGTATTTATTTTTTTCGTATTGGTTTAGAATTAAATTCTATAAGGTTTGGAAAAAAATTAATTTTGATACAACATTTTGGAGATTTGGAAATAAAAGTTTTATTTTTTTTTTAATTTTACATTTGAGTGTGATACAATATTTTGAAATTGTGTACTATCAAAATTAAGTTTGATGCATTTTGGAAATGTGTAGAAGCAGAATAAAGTCAGAAGTTTCCATACATCCAGGAGTATATTTTAACGCCAGCAATAAAACCATAAAACATGTGGTTGTTCTTGACGAAGCAGTGATGAGCTCTACTCTATCAGTGTTCGACCAGTTTATAGCTTAGGCCTTCTCCGTGGGCACGTGGATATAAACTTGTTTATGCCCACTTGTGATTTACATCTTGTATCATTACAAGCACATAGCTTGGCTTTTGAAAAGAAGTTACGGGTTATTTCCATGTCTGAATATCCGTTGAAATAGCCTGAATATGGGACTTAATTGACACACCTAAAATATAGCTTGTAATAACCTGGATTTTGGGCTACTACCCATGGCTTAGTTTTTGAAAAAAGATTGTTTCCATATATGATTTGCCATTGAAATAACTTCAATTTTAGACAAACTTAACAATATCTAGGCTTAAAATCACCAGGATTTTGGCCTACAACTATTGTGTTTACCTTTTTGAAAAACTTTTGAAATGGCGTTTTTACATTTGTCTGAAGTGACCATTGAAATAGCATGGTTTTTGGGCCACAACCATAGCTGGCTTACCTTTTTGAAGTGCTTTTAAGATGTTTGCTTGCTTTTGGCTGAATTGACAGCTGAAGCTGTCGTGGATTTTAAGACAACCTCGGATCTATGTATTGTGTTTTATACATAACAAAAGTGTTGTGTTACTGTTTTAATTGATAGCGAGGAAGAAAAAGCTCTTTGGGATTTAGTGATTGCGATTTCGATATTCCGTTTTGAGTTTTTTACATTTCTTTAATATGGAAAGGAAAGACTAATGAGAATCGTAGTAATACGTTTGTGTTGAGTGCCACACAAAAAAAAGGTGGAGTTTTACAAAGCGTTTTCTTATTTCTTCAACAGGGGACATTTTCGTTAATAATTGAAGCCTGGCACGAGGAACCTAACGACACTCTGTCGTATGCTGGTGAGTTACAAAATTTATATTTTCTAATTTAAAAGTTCTTAAAAAATATATACTGATATATTTACAAAATGGTAAGAAGTAGGTGATAAGAGCTTCCTAATGTGTTACTTTTTCTCATATTTTTTTCTTGATAGAATATTGTTTTCTAAAGTTACGAAAATACGTAAAGAAACATTGTCAAATTGCAAGAACTTAAGTGTGAACAGCTTCCAAGTTTGGTAAATTTCTGATAGTTCTTTTGGGTAGAATGGGAATCACATGGACTGTTGTAACCATTTCCTGACGAAGCAGGCCTATTTGTAACGATTACTGCATTTTGTTGACGTGCCGAGATGCAATGCAAGAGATGAATAATCTGTTTTGATGCAGTATCTGAGAATGTTTTTGTTTATGAATTGCAAAACTTTTCCCTCAGCTAGAGAGAAAATGTCTATTTTTTTTAACTCACATGGCAGATTGTCGATGTCTGTTTGTTTACTAAATTAAATAAATTTCATGGATTCTACTTACATTGATACAAAAGTTTAGTTTATAGCTTGTTTTTTTTTTCCCGGGGCAAAGTTTCATAATACGTAGGGATATAAACTTCTGAGATAGACCAGTTAAATATTGATTTAATAAAAAAATAATAGTGTACAAGGTAGATGCGATTTGATGGAATTCAATCGAAAAATTATTTTACTTGCTTATGGAATCTGCAGATTTATAGAACGTTAATACAACGAAATTATGAGAGAAAAATAAAACGTTAACATTATAGCTCTGTCTGCATGCGTGCATTCGTAAGCTCGTACAAACCCGAATTAATCCACGTACGTTTTATAGCTTAATCGAAATGTCAAATTCTTTTTGTGCGTTTGTCTGTGCATTTATTTTTTTTAGCGTTAAGTTGCGAATACAAAAAAATTGCTGTAATTTCAATTTAGATTGCTATCTATATATGAGCCATTTTGTACCTTATTTGGGAGGTGGCTGAGTCAAAGCAAGAAAATTGTGATGTCCTTTACACCTTAGACACCTCTGACAAATGTGCCAAAAAGTAGAAATTTTCTAATTAAAAATATTTTGTTTTATAAATATTATTGTCATAAACCGGGTCCCTTGTCAATTATAATGTTATTTAATATCATGATGTGTTACGATTCTCTCTCTCTCTCTCTCTCTCTCTCTCTCTCTCTCTCTCTCTCTCTCTCTCTCTCTCTCTCCATAAACACTGGCATTAAATAGATATAAAATCTTAAGGTTCGAAGTTGGGCGTTATTTAAAAAAAAATACGATAAATAAATAACTCATAATTGAATTATTTTTCGAGTTTGTAGTTTTAATTACAATATTTTAGCAGCTCAAAATGATCAACATAATCTACTATTTCAAGACTTTGCGTATATCATTATTATTATTATTATTACTGATATTTAGAAATTTATCCTAATGTAACTATGCAATAAGGATCAATATTATTACATTTAACGTATTTATTACAGTAGCATGTACCTTGTGAAACACACATTAACCACTTAAAAATATTTTTCCTAAACAGTCCTATTATATATATATATATATATATATATATATATATATATATATATATATATATATATATATATATATATATATATATATATATATATATATATATATATATATATATATATATATATATATATTCAATCTTTCAAACATAACTTGCATTTCTCTAATATAAAAATCATTCATACTTAACGGCTAAAAGTTAAATGTAATCACTATTTGAAATTCAGAAGCCATTGTAACCTCGACATATTGCATTGTTTACATATAATAAATTACAGTATATCAAACAGTCACTGTAATAGTAACGTAATGATATTAATAGTGTGTTGAGAGAGCTCATTTATAACCATTAAGTTATTTCTCATATAATTTACTTTTCTCTGTTGGCCATTATTGGTGTATTAATGCATGTACAGTACAGCACTCGAAATTTATCGCCAACCAGATGCCCAGGGAAAAAACAATAGGTGATAAAAGTAGTGGAACAGATGGATTGGAGACTGTACAACGGAAGGGAAACGAAGGAAAGGGAGGCAGGGAGAAAAAGAGAGCTGGGAGGGAGGAACATAACGAGAGGGAAGGGAGGTAGAAGGAAAGCTTGGGGTATATACAGCGCTTATATCCGGTCGTTGTTGAAAACCAATTCATCGAATTAGTATTGGATTTACGATTGCATGGAAGTGTTTGGTACATTACTTTTATTAGTAATGAGTAATTGTGTACATAGTTATTACATAAAACAAGTGTTTAATATGTATTCAGGCTATAGGTTTTTCTTTTCTAGATTAGACTATGAAGTTATTTCTAGAGCATGGTTATGTATCTCTTAATTAACGCTTTTTCTTGATTAGCTTCATAGGGTCTCTTTAAGCCTTGGCTTGAAGGATCTTAATAACTTCCATTAGACTTGGTTTGGGGGACTTTTGGCAGGATATTAGCGGTAGCCTGGGGGTGGACGGGACGCGCTCTTGCCCCAAGGGCATAGGAGAATACTCGCTCCCTTTAGCGATACTCCCTACGTTTCGACAGCCTTTATCAATTACCAACTGCTTGTATAATTTTTGTTTGATAACACATTTTTATCCGTGAATTTTAGTGACAGCTTTAAACTTTTTCAGTATTTCAAGATTCCTTAAAAACACAATTTTGAGTAATTAGATTTCACAGATTAACAGAATTTATTTAAAAGCGAGTGTTCGTAGTTTAAGGGAGTTTTAAAATCTAGCTGCATTAATTCATGTTTGGTTTCCAACTCGTGGGTTGTTTTTTTGCCTTTCTGTTTGAGTGTGTGTATATGTGCAAAAGACCACACTACCTCCTTTCTACCTTCCCTCACACAAACTTGTGCCTCCCACCAAACGCTTGGTTGCACTCCAATACGCTCTAGGCTATGGAAGTTGTTTTCCCTTCCACGTCCAAAAATTAGGTAATGGGATGTGGGAATTTTATCCAACGTGGATTATTTATGGAATAATTTTTCAGTGAGAATAATGTTTACAGATTGTTTTCATTTCCATGTAGAAGTTAGTTCGACTGTGTGGTTATTTATGTTTTTGCTGTAGAAATGTTAAAACATCGAGTTATTTACGTAGACAAAGTAAACTGAACAGAATTTTATAATATTTTGATGTGTTCAGATAAGTTCATTCCTCCCCACCCGTTGGTTCATGGTTAAAACGTCCCGGACTCAACCTTCGTTAAGTTTCCCAGGCTAGGGAGGAGGAGGAGGAAGAAGAAGGTACCTCCTTTTCGTCCTCCCCCTCCTCCACTTCGACCCTCCCCTTTTTTTTCTCTCATTCTTTCTCTCTTCCTCTCTTCACTCACCTCCTGACCACGTAAGAGCTTCTCACACGCTACTGAACATGCCGTCTTGACCTTCTGCCATTCGCTGTGCACTTTTTATCGCATTTGAACGGCAAGTTCATCTTGTGTTTTTTTTTAAGACTATCACGTGATATTGACAATCGTTGGAATGCATTTATATAATTGACGTCGGAAGTGAGACTTAATGATCCTTGCTTCGAATAACGAAGGTGGTTAAATTTAGTGGGTAGAGCTAGATATGGAGTAAATAAGTTAAAAATAACGATGCTATAAATAGTTTCTCTCTCTCTCTCTCTCTCTCTCTCTCTCTCTCTCTCTCTCTCTCTCTCTCTCTCTCTCGTTACGCAGCCCAGTTTTTTTTTCTGAGATTCCTACCTTTTTATTGAGTTTGAAAAATAATCTTGCTACCCTCTTTGCTCCCTCCCCTATCGTTAAAGCTGGGATCATACATTTGAAGCGATTAGGGGTTTGTTTAAAAAAAAAAAAATCCCCCACCTCGTATTTAACATGAATTTAGTTTGTTGCTTTGTTACTGTAGTAGTATTTTTTTTTTTTTTACCACCGGGACGGGCAGAAACTGCCCTCATCACTAACGGCCCGGGCCCGAGAAAATACCAAGACGAAGGAAAAGAAAAAGAAAGTGTTCTTTGCAAGAAGGCACTGTTCTAGCCCTTAATTGGAAAGGGAGTCCATGACGTAAAACGTATCACATTCTTACATTGCAGTTTGTGTATGCATGATGTACAGAAATGAATATGAATAACCTACAAGTATTTCTCTCTCTCTCTCTCTCTCTCGTCACAGTGTGAGAAATTCATTTCCTGTGTTAAGAAAGCGAGTAAACGCAACCACTTAAGAATTTTAAGTGTACAACTTTTTTCCTTTAATTGTGCAGATTTGTCTGAAAAATGCAAAAGTGTATAAACTTTGTTATCGTTATTTTATAATAAAAACCCGGAATGAGACAAAAAATAACTATATTAAATTTTAACTTTGAGAAAAATAGTTAAATTGAATATTTACCTGAGGTTTGTATACAGTGGGTAGAGAGAGAGAGAGAGAGAGTTTCTATGAGTAAAAGAAAACAACCACAATTGCGAAAGATTGCCCCAAGGCAGCTGGTAGTAATAGTAGTAGTACTAGTTGTGTACCTAGTGGCAGTGGGAGATGTCAGGTAGGGGTACGTCGCCCGGGTATGGGTAGGCTGAAGTCAGCTGCTAATGTATCGTATGCAGCCAGCCTTGTTTTATAAGAAACTTCGACAAAATTTCCTTTTTTCACAGATGAAAAATTGTCACTAAATGGCTCTCCCTTTCCAATTTAATCTAGGAACATTGATCGACTTAAAATCCTTGTGATAAATATATATTTATTGCGAGATAATAAGGACAAGGTTCGTGTTTTTACGACGAGGCAGAGGTGGAAAAAGCATTTCGTATGCAGGCCATCACTCCGTTGCGAGCGCCGTGAGCCTCCCGCTTAGTCCTCACACTTTCCCACGCTCCCATGCGCTTCCCAAGTCATGCAGCTAACACCATGCACAAAATACCTTCTCTCTTCTTCTTCCCTCCTACTCCTTGTCATGCACAACTCGCCTCCGAGTCCCCCTTGCCATGCTCTTCATAGTCCAAAAATATCCCTCCCCTCCTGTTTTCTTATATGTCAATTATATTTAATTCTTGTATTGCAAATATAATCATGTATTTTTTTTCCACATATGACTGCTCTATATAAGCTCTAAATATATGATTTCTTTGCATATTACTGAAATATTTAGATTGTAAAGAACACTATATCACCACGCACGAGAATGGAATTAAGATTGGAAGCTGTTTCACAATTAGCTTTTTATTAGTTATTAATGTTATTTCTGGATTTAGTTGTCTCTGCCATATTTTTAAATCCATTTTCTTCCCGCATTTTATAGGTCCAGTCTTAATCACCCGATTAATGACTCAAAGATGGTTAGACCTTGGAGAAGATTGGACCGATGATGATGAGGTCACTTCTCATTCGAGCCTCAGTTACCAGTATAGGGTCATGTGCACAGCCCACTATTACGGCGAAGGTTGTCGCAAATGGTGCAAACCTCGTAATGATTCTTTCGGGCACTATAAATGCAGTCCGACAGGCGAGTTGATTTGCTTGGACGGATGGATGAACACCAGTAATTATTGCGTTGTCCGTAAGTATCATTTCGAATTCTTGTTTGTCAAAGGATATTTGAGTGTCACCCATGATAGAGACAGCTGTTTACCCGTTTTATTATTAGCCAGGTTTCATTAAGTTATGTATGCATAACACGTATTTTTTTTTTACTGATAAACACGCGGTATATTATCGTCAGGGGGCAAAGAATGGTTATGGTGTTGTTCACCAGATGGCCATAGGGGGTGCTGTGACGTCACTTCACAGCTGCTCGACCAGATCAGACCTTCACTATTCCTCGCGCAGTGTCAAAAAGTTTAGTTATTTTGGGAAAGAAATAACTGGTAATATTTTAACACCTAAAACATGTTGATTTCAAGGCGACTGAGGTATTAAAAGTACCATATAATAAATTATTCTTCAATACTCGTTTATGTATAAATTGTCTGTTAAGAGCATAGTTGCTCCCCACCGCGTTTAGCTTGCAGGAGGCACAGATGTTGTGATGGCATCGTAGATAATACTTGTATTAAGGAAACAGCTGTCCTCTTGACTTAAGTGCTCAAAAATATATATAAAAAATTATATTCATGTATGGTAAATTAAGTTAAATTCACGTTTTTGGAAGTTTTTCATCATTTTAACTCAAGTGTAATGTTTAAAGAAATTCTTTGTTGCTATTGAAGTAGATTTTTATATTTATTTTATTTCTAATCTTTCCATTTGCCATAATATTTCTTATTTAATCTATTTACAGCCATTTGCAGTCCCGGTTGCCACTCGACAACGGGTTTCTGTGAGAAACCGAATGAATGCCAGTAAGTACAAATTTAGTGTTCGTTTTGTTTTTGTTTTTTTAAGAATTTAGGTCGTCTTTCATTATATATCCAGTAATTAATCTCCTATTATTGTTTTTCTCGTTGGGAAATTACATATATCAGAATTACGACAAAGAGTTGTGTAAACTCCAGCAATTGATCCTGTTGAATTGTATCACGTTACATATTCATAATATATTAATATTAAAATAGACAGTGTGGGGAGGAAGTAGTGTGAGGAAAGACGAGGGCAAGAAAGGGTTGAAAAGGAGCGTGAGGAAAGGAGAGAGGGATGGAGATACCCTTCTAGGATGTCACTTCCTTTTCAGTCATAGACTTTTGAGATGTAGGGAAAACAGGGGACAGTAGGAGGACCTTCAAAGGGTAAGGGTCGTCTTTATTGAGGTTACAGTACTTGAATGGGAGCTTGTAAAGATTAGTAACCCCAGAACCCCAAGTATAATTAAATAACTTGCGTAAGTTTAGGTTAGTTGTCTTGTAAATATAAATAACCCCTAGAGTACCTTTGGGGTTACTTTTGTTCCTTGGATATTTTTAGTGTTGCCAAACAGTCTTGTGGCTTTGTAGTTTCTTTGGATTATTATAATTATTATTATTAATAAATTTTTTTTTCACAATTCCAGGTGCTTCAAAGGATGGAAAGGTCCCAACTGTGACCAGTGCATCGTTTACCCTGGATGTCATCATGGCTCTTGCCAAAAGCCATGGCAGTGCGAATGTGACGAAGGCTGGGGAGGTCTGTTTTGCAACCAAGACCTTAATTTTTGTACTAATCACAAGCCGTGCAAGAATGGTGCCACTTGCTACAACACTGCTCCTGGATCTTATTCATGTGAATGTCCCTCTGGATTTTCTGGTACAAATTGTGAAATCATAAATGACACTTGTGCCACCACACCATGTCGAAACGGTGGCACTTGTCTTGATACGGGTGATGACCAGTTTGTGTGTCAGTGCCCTTCTGGTTACACAGGGCAGTATTGTGAGATCTCTGGACAGTCTTGTTCTGATCGACCATGTGGCAATGGAGCCACTTGTGTAGATACATCTATGGGATATCAGTGCAAATGCCGGCCAGGATACGAAGGTGCAAACTGTGAACGTGCAGTGAACGAATGTGCTTCAGATCCTTGTTTGAACGGAGGATCATGCGTAGATGAACACGATGGCTTTCAGTGTGTTTGTCATGTGGGATATACTGGGTCACGTTGTCAAAACAACATTGATGATTGTGCTCACCGACCTTGTCTAAACGGTGGAACGTGCATTGATGGCTTGGATTCCTTTACTTGTCGTTGTGTTCCTGGTTTCTTGGGTACACTTTGTCAAACCAATGTTGATGATTGTCGTACTCAGCCATGTGCTAATGGTGGCACTTGTGTGGATCGTGTCAATGATTTTGTGTGTAAATGTCGTGAAGGATGGGGTGGTAGGCAGTGTTCAGATGTTGTACCAATCATTAATTCCCCCTGTGCTTCTTCCCCATGTCAGAATGGTGGGTACTGCACGGAGCGTTCTGATATTCGTACAGGCTATCAGTGCAGTTGTCCAGCTGGTGTTGGAGGACCACAGTGCACTATTGTGACCTTGCCTCGCAAAGTTGACGATGGCGAACCAATGTCACCTGCACAAGTGGTGTTGATTGTAACCTTCAGCGTGGCAGTGCCCGTACTGGCTGTTGTCTCTGCATTAGTGATTGTATGTATGAAACGCAAGCGGCGTCAGGACAGAGCTCGTCAGGACGAAGAAGCACGGCGTCAAAATGAACAGAATATGGTGCACAATGCTGTTAATGCAGTGAACAATAAATGCCTGGAGGATCACATGATCTTTAACTCCCTAGACTACCCTGCCAAACCTCTAAACACACAACCACAGACACACATAACTCATCATCCACAGCCCGAGTACAAGAAGGTGGTGGAAAATGCGTACAGTATTGTACCCACCAGAAGCAACAAGCCATTAAATAATGATGTGTCCAGATTGTCTCTGACTGACCGTCTAGAGAAGGACTTGGATGCTGCCCTCACCTGTCGTGGGACCCCTGCGTCAGAGATCAACGCATCCTGTAAAATCCTACCTGATCCACATCTGCCCCGAACTCACAGTCACAGGTAAGAAAAGAAATTGATCTAAGGTAGATATTCAGTCACTGTACAAATAAACGATACTTAGGATTGTAAAACTAAAGCCATATCTTTATTGCTGTAATTTATTTAGTAAAATCTATGACATTCTCAGAGGAATTTTAAGGCCTTTTATTTTGTGTTGTATACATACTTAAGTCTTGCTTGTGGTTTTAAAGTTTGATAGAGATTAAAAAAGATATCTTACGAAATATCCTTGTGTTGCTGTAAAGATGTGGACTTGTTATATACACTCACTTCTTGGTAAAAATTTATTTCATAGGTAATACTAAAGAGTGCATGTATACAGTAATTATTACTAACCACGTCTGTGTGTACTTACAGTGATGTGTACGTGAAACGAGGGAGCAGTTCAGGGGGCGTGTGTGGCACGGGCGACATACACACCTCAACAAACACCTTAACGTCGACGTGTTCACCGTCGACATGCACAACGCCGTCAAGCGTATATGTTATAGAAGAACATTACGACGATGAAAATTACATCGCCACAGAAGTATAGTAGTGCCAAGGTGTCTCTAGAAGAAATAAACAAAAAACTTTATTTAATATAATTTACTGCTAGTGACACCAAAAAGACTACTTTTACAGTTGATAGTACTTTTTCTCTTATTCTTTTGTGCTTTATTTTTTTTTTTTTTTACATATTCAGCATTCTCTCTCTTTCAAAATCACAGATTCTCTCCATCTCACTTAAGTTACTGAAGTGATGCAATTTATTTTCACTTCGTTAGTCCCTTATACATCCAAAGATGTTTTAATTTAGGAACGAGAATTTTTTCTCTTGTATATGTGTTATTTATTTATTGTTAAAATAAATGATTTTATACGATATAAGTTCGTGGTTATGTGGTACAAAGAAAAAAAAATTAAATAAGGTCGACAATGTTGTTTGTAGTGCCTTCCAGTATTATTTTTTGGTTTTTGTTTTGGAAAACTCGAACAGTGATCGTGTGATTGTGAAAACTCTCACACACGCTGTTTAAAACCCCACACACAACATACTGTTTATTAAAAAGTCGTAAAAGTGTTAAGTGTTGGAAACTTCAGGTGTTATGACATTTGTTAAAATATGAAAAGTGCAAGGTAGATAAACTGTGACTTAAAAAAATAAACTCGAAGTGTTAGTGTTACAGGAAAGTTGTGACAAGTTATGACCAGTGCAGCTATAACTGGTTGTGGAGTGCCAATTTAATCATTTTCATTTCACCCTTTAACTGGGCAAATACAGTTATATAAAAAGGCTTTATATATATTTGTTTTTCTGCAATACTTCCCTTTAATTTATGCAAGTTGAGGACATTTAAAAGTTTTTCAATGTGAGGCAAAAAAAATTGTTAGAACAATTTTTTTTTTTAAACAGGGCATAGTAGTTAAGGTATTTGTTGTGGTTTAAGAACAGTTATTGTTGTAATAAGTCTATCAATTAATAATTATGTAATTGCAATTACCAAAATCACATTTAACTACAGTTATAAAAAATCACAAATGGGAAGAGCGAAAAAGATTTTTTCTTTGGCTGTTCACAAATATCTTTCTTTTTTATATAATAAAATGCCTAATTAAAGGGAGGAAAGAGGAAAGACTTAGTGTAGGGAAGTGCCTGTCCTCCCATTGTATATTTTCCTCACGATCTCATGTGTAGCAATGTTGTGTTTACAAATGTGAAGCCCCATGGCATTCTCTGCCTCGTAAAAATAAATCTTTCGGGTGGAATGGAGAAGTTTCCGTGATAATTTTGAAAAAGTTTCAGGCACTGTTGAAATTATATGGAGTAATTCAACTTAATATACTGAAAATATGAACGTAATTATATTGGACTGCTTTCAAAAATGAATTTTTATAGTTTGTTACTATCAACTTTTGAAGTACTGATCTGGAACTCCTCATAAAATTTGACATTTTTATAAACTCGGTTTTGACAATTTACGGTATAGACGAAACTTCTCTATTTATCAGAAAGCAAAATTCACTGTACTTAGGGCATTAAGTGATATGAAAATAAAAAAAAAACATGAAGGATAATTTTGACAATAGGAACTTTTGAAATCTCTGGAAACAATTTTTGTATTGATAATTTTTTTTTCTTTTGGTAATTTTTAAAAAATGTTTGATAGTTTTACTGTGTAGTGTACTCAAATAATTACACAAAACTGTTTTTGCCAAAAATATTGTGTTCTGTGAAAGCCACAATAAATGAGTAGAATTACGTCACAAATATAATCCGTATTTTGTTTAATTTCCGCGAGATTAATATAATTTTTTTTGTTACTTATCTCATCAGTTTCTCAAAACCAAGACGAGAATGATATTGTGGCTGTTATATGTAATTACTAGAGCTAAAAAAAAAAATTCATTCTTACAATTCTGAGTTAAGTCATTTATTTTATTCAATTCATTTTGTTCTTTACATTTACGTTAAAAGAATAAAATAATGTTTTCTTTGAATATTAAATGTGTTCTTAATATTGTTCAAAAAGTTAAAATTCTCCAGATAATTTTTTCTTTTTACATTTACGATGTGTTTTGAGAATTAAGAACTACTTAGATGTTTGGCATCAGGTGAAGATTCGTGACCCCTAGTACACTAAACCCCAGAAATTGTTAGTTAAGCTACAGAAGGTTTGCTTAGTACAGAATAGGTTAGATACCTAACCTTTGCCGATTTAAAGGGGTTATTTAATGTATTTGGGGTTGCTAATCTTTACCTGATCCGATATTTGTGTTACAACAGTGTATCATTTACTGTTTATTGATGTCAAAAATTAAATTTACAAAAAAATGTTACTTGCTGCTCTGAAACTACACGAGGCAACAAGAGGGACGTGTTTATGATGTACTGATGACTGTTCTTGTACATTGTCCATTTTTTTTTATTATAAAATGTACATTGTAATTAATTTGAGTATTTAAAAGAGATGTTGTAAATATGATGTGTATAAAAATCCGTATCCTGAAAAGGGAATAAAAGCAAAATATTTTTTCAAGAAGTTATTTAATTGACCCTCCTTAAAAGACACTTGGGTAAAAGATCTACACACACGTTCAAAAGTACTAAATTCTAAACAAGAAAGCTAGCTCTCTCTCTCTCTCTCTCTCTCTCTCAACAGATAAAATGCTTAATTAAAAAACAAGCACAATATATACAAACAAAAATGGAGATTTTTTTTAAATTAATATAAAAGTAATAAAAAAATATAAAACTAGGTACTGTATATATAATACAAAAACTAAATTAAAACTAATATTCTTATATCTTAACAAATATTCTCTAATTAAAATAAAATTAAGAACGCATTTAACCCAAGCACCACCTCACCTTCCTCCTTCCAAAGTGAAACCGAATAACAAATTTAACTGATATCTTTCTTCAGAGTTAGTTCCCTTTGAAAAAAATATAATCTGTCAAAAGGAACTGTGCTCGCAAAAGGTCACCAATCTCACGGTCATGATTCTTGGCGTGGGAACTATGCACTTGATTTGCAGTGCGCAAGTTGACGAAGGTGCACAGCCTTCTCCTTTTCAAACAGACTTAATCCCACTTTCATGTAGAGTCACTGCTTCTGACTAGGCTTCTTTTGAAGTCTATTTAACACCTTCACAACCGTCTCTGATAGGTCTAAACCCTTGTCTTGACACAGTTGTAATAGAAATCTCTTAAATACAGATTGTCTATTTCTATCTACACCTTTCTTTCTCTCTCGAAACAAATTTTCACTTATCCAATCCTCTAATCTCTCCCACAGGGGTAATTGTATCATAGCCAATGAAAGGGATCATGAACTGAGGAACAGTTATCCAAGTTTTTCAGGAGCCTAAAAACTGCTATAGCCAAAAAAAAAGAAATAAAAACACTTCTGTGATACTCGAACAAAGCAAGGAGCTCCGAGTATCAAAGTAACTTCTTGCGTTAAAGGTGCTTTCAGAAAAATAGCTAAGGAGCGCTGCAAACCAGTCACGTAATATCTTAATAGCAATAAATAATAGACGAAACAGCGTAGGTAGCGCAGCTTTTGATATACATTCAGTACGTGGATACGTCAGAAGTTCCCTTTTTTATCTTTATGAATGGTTTCCACGGGCAACGGAGCCGGAGGGCATTTATCAAGAGGATAGACCGATCACCTCTACCACCGAAAAATATTTACATGTATAGTCTATGACGTTATTAAGGTCTCAAAAAAGAAAAAAATGCCAAGATCCAGTATGGCATACATTACTGGAATAATGAGCGCGTAGGCGTGATCATATCTAGCAAACGTGCCAGAAGAGCGCTTGCTAGAAATGAAATAAAGAGAGCGAATGAAAAACACAAGACTGTATGAGATATGAGAAGAGGTCCAAAAGCCAAACTTCCTGCCTACCTGCGTGCGGCGTGGAACATAATTGTTGTGAAATATAGTTTAATTTAGTGACTAGACAGACATAATGAAGAGCGAAGATGGATGGGCAGAAATCGTCTTAATGTTGCTGGAACCGAAGTGCGAAAACGCAACATCAATGAAAGACTCGGAAAGATCCCTTTAGCCACGCCCGGAGGCCAATTTCGAACATCCTCCGAAGGCAACATCATTTCGTGCATTCGCAGTGCTTACGTTATAAGCTCCTCCTCACCTCCCTCTCTGAGATGCTGAAGTACCTCTCATCTTAAAAGGCACCTTGTTACATCCCATGTGAAATCGTACTATCATCTTACATCGAAGAACACAGAAGTAGTGAGAAAGAAATATGGGACGGAGAAGAACTAAAGAAAGAAGGTTCTAATGAGTCCCCCTTGGGGACTCCCTCACAGGAAGTTGACCTGGACGACTACACACATTAAAAAGAGTTGGAAGGAAAGGGGTGAAACAGGAGGGGGAGGAGAAATACTACGACAACGAAGGAGGAAGAAGGGGTGGAGACATGGACCACATGTAAAATAGGAGGGGGAGGAAAAATACTACGACAACGACAAGGAGGAAGAAGGGGAGGAGACATGGGCCACATGTAAAACAGGAGAGGAAAAATACTACGACGACCACAAGGAGGAAAAGGGGGGGAGACTTGGACTAAATGTAAAACAGGAGGGGGAGAATTATACTACGACAAATACAAGGAGGAAGACAAAGCAAACACAAATGTACTTCCATTTTTATATATGGACAAAATGTAATAAAGTAGGGAGAGAGAATATATTACAATCTATAAATGACGTAAACAAACAGCCCTGATTAAACTGATCCAGATTGAATTCATACAAAGTTATGAAGAAAACCAAAAAATAAATCAATGAAAATAATTGGTAATTATTCATATAATGAATTCCATCTCGTAACATATATTTACTTAACAAATCAATAAAGAGACACACGTCGTATTTAGTGGAATATTTGCACATCAAAATGAACATTTAGAGATATCGCTGAGAGAAGGGAAGTAATAAAACGAGAGACAGGGACGATGAAGTGAAGTGAACGTACAAACAGCGATGAAGAGAGGAGATAATGGCAAGAGATTATTGTAGATACAGAAGTAAACCTTGCTTAAGATTTTGAGAAAAGAAATTAATAAAAAGATAAATAAGAAAGGATTAAAACAACACCCGGGCAACTACAACATTGCGGTGAACAGAGCTTGTAAGCATAAGATATATTCTATAAAAAAAAAAAAAAAACGCACCGCAACAGGAATTCGATTTGATGGGGGGTACAACTGTGTGTGTGTGCGAGAGAGAGAGAGGAAGGAAGTATTTGGGGAGAGAAAAATGACGGAGGAAACATGTGAAATGAGGGAAGAAAGAGAAAAAGAGGAACGATAGATGAACGAGGGGGAAAAGTCGTCTGCCATATGAATATAAGACTTCAAAAAACTTAAAAGACAAATAGTCAACATATTACGTCGACTAAAAGAGACAAATATGGCGTTTATAACACAAGGTAGCGCGGTACAGATGTACCAAGGATGTAGCGAGTTTTAAAATGCGTTTTAACTTTAAACTTATCGGAAAAAATCAAATTTAGCTTTATAAAATTGCAATACTAGGCTCTTAAGAATAATGAAAAATAATTAATATATGCAAGTCATTTTTAGAGAGAGCAAAAAACAAAACAAAACAAAAACATTTATTTCCATTTTGTACAATGGTTATTCAACATTAATAGTAACTTATAAGTAGACATGTAATTAAACTAACAAATAAGAGGGTTAGACATATAGTTAAATTAAATGTAGCTTTCATAGAAAATAATAATGCTGTAATAAAAATGTTACAATAATGTTAATAATAAAGTAGTATGCCACTAGATACAGGATCGTTATTATCGGCATCATTTCCATATTTGTTTCCTTACAATGAGAATAATTAGTTCTTAATGAGCAGCAACTATTTGTCCAAAAGAAAACTATATAGTTTGCCTTTGAAAGCTGTGAAAGAGGATGCATTTTTAAGATGCTGTGGAATATTATTCCAGAGTGTTGGCCCTTTGATAGTGATCAAAGTGAATTCCTAGGTTTTTGACTGTTTTGCTAGGTGTGATAATATTGTCGCAAAAATTAATTGTTGTGTTTTCTGGAATTTGTGCTATGTGGAACCTTGAACCAATAAATATGCACTGTGTTTTACTTTCGTTAATTAACAGCCCAATTTCTTGGAAATAGGTTTTAATTTTTGACAGAGTGTTTTCTGCTCTTAAAGTTAGCTCTGGGAGATTATTAATATCACCACTAAGGAGTAGTTGAGTGTCATCTGCATATTGTACGACTAGACAGTCAGAAATGAAAGAAGATAGATCATTTACGTAAATGGAGAAGAGGATAGGACCAAGTACTGATCCCTGTGGAACACCAAATGATACATTTTTGGCACAGAGATAATGTTGTTAAGACGTATGGACTGTTTACGATTAGATAGATACTCGCTAAACCAGCTTGGATCAGTATTTAAGTTAATACATTTACTTAAAAGAATTTCATGGTTTACACTGTCGAAGGCTTTTGATAAGTCTAATAATACGAGAAGAGATATTTTTTTCATATCTATATTATTATATATACTATTCGTAACTTTAAGCAGTGCAGTTTCCGTCGAAAGTTTCGGTCTGAAACCATGCTGGTTAATGCGTATTACTCTATTTGATTCTAAATATGACATAAGTTGGCATGCAACAATTTTTTTCTAATATTTTAGAGAAAATGGGTAGGAGGGAAATGGGACGATAGTTTGTCACATCTTCTCTGTCCCCCTTTTTATGCAGAGGTATTACATGTGCTATTTTCCAAGAGTCAGGAAACTTTTTAGTAACAATGGAAGTGTTCATAATAGTTAGAATATAGGATGCAATCACGGGTAGAGCATCTTTGATGAACTGAAATGGTATACCATCTGAACCATAAGAGCCAGAGTTTCTTAGGCTCTTTATGGTAAGAATTAGGGTAGCACAATCGATAGGAATAATCTTGAAGTACTCTCTTGTGTTTTCATTGGAAGAATTGTCATTTAAGCAATTACTCATATTCACTGAGTTGATGTTTTCTTGAGTTTTTTCATATGTATTTTTGCCAACATTAGCAAAATAGTTATTAAAGTTTTCTGCTTTGTCTTTCAACTCCGCAAAATTTTCATAACTTTCTGAGGTACTCTTTTCATTTGGTATCATGCTTCTTATCACTTTCCATGTTGCTGCTGTATCATGTCTAGAGTCATTAAATTGTTTTTTGTAAAAGTCTTTTTTACTTACACTGATGAGAGATCTGACACGTTTCTTTTCTGTTTTATAACGTTCTCGGAGAGTCATATCATATCTATTCATGTTTAGCTCTTTTTGTATTTGATTTCTGATTTGCATTGCCTCTTTGATGTGTGTGTGTGTGTGTGTGTGTGTGTGAGAGAGAGAGAGAGAGAGAGAGAGAGAGAGAGAGAGAGAGAGAGAGAGAGAGAGAGAGAGAGAGAGAGAGAGAGAGAGAAATATGAAAATTACTTTAAAATCTCGGGAAAAAAATCAAATTTAGCTTTGTACATTTGCAATACTAGTCTCGTGAGAATTATATATAACAATTAATGTATGGGGTATTTTTAGAGAGAGAGACAAAAATGAATACATAAAACACAGTTTTTAAGTTAAATTGAAAATATTTTATTTATGCCTAGTTTTCTTTTAATGTATCTATCTCTTAATTCATTATATACTATTTGTCTTAAATGCAAGCCACACTTTAACAGCAAATATAATTTACGTAAGTATTATGTAATTTCTCATTCATATTTTTTAAAATAAAAAAGCATATTACGATCATCGGCCATTACCAAAGCAGTTACCCCTTAATCGCGAGACCTACGGAGTTCACCACTCTACGGGTTTTGCACTTCATTATTCAAGTGACGTCTCGAATATACTTTTAGTAGTAGTAAATAAGCACTGTTAGTAGTCCCCGTTTCCTTGCGGGCTAAAAGTACAAACAAAAGAGAAAAATGATCTTGTGGATGAGGTATAGAAGGTAGAGTTTACGTTACAAGTAAATATTGGGACAGGGTTAGTTTACTCTATAAGCATATCAATTATTACCGTTTTATATATATATATATATATATATATATATATATATATATATATATATATATATATATATATATATATATATATATATATATATAACCACACACACACACACGCGCGTAGACACATAAACTAACGATTTTATAATAAACTTATTTTGCTTTATTGAACTGCTCCATGGGCTAGTACAGTGGTAACGCGCTGGCTTCGCAATCATGAGGTCGAAAGATCGGTTCCCGTCCAAGACCGAGAGTTTAAGCTGTTTACTGGCAGGAACTGCTGTGGGTGGACACCACAGTGGGGGGTTGGGGCTTACCCTGGCTGACGAATACCCATTGTATTGAAATGGAAATAAAGTATTATTATAATTATTATTATTATTATTATTATTATTATTATTGTGTTTGACACACTACAAGAACACAGACGAATGGCTATTAAGTATAGGCATAATGATTACTTGCTGGCTTTTAAATATCATATTAAAATTACACTAATCTATTTTGATTCGCTGTTTATTTCTAGTTCTTGCATGAGAAATGGGAGAGTCTAGAGCAGTTTATAAACCTAGTAAATTTAAGCTAATCTAGCGAGAATCTAGAGATTTGCAATAAAAATAGACGAAAAATTATAGCAAAATTATATAAAGAAACATTATTGGAACTATATATATATATATATATATATATATATATATATATATATATATATATATATATATATATATATATATACTTTTTCTAATTCCTGGTTCACTCTGAAATCAACTAATAAATACTTGTTTTTAATTGCAGATATATTCGTATTCATAATTCAGCGTCTGCCCTTTACATTCGCAAGTAATTATATAATTATATAGTATTCGTTCGCTACAACTAATATTTACCCAATTAAATGTTAGTTCGAGATCACATGCGGTAATCTTGGACAATGACTCCAAAAAAAGGCCGAAAGCGCAACCAGCATGCTACTGGTTCGAGCTTATTTATGGTACACGGGGTTATTTACTCGTTGAATCTAGGCCACCGGGGGAGCAAACCGGCTAAACGCGGTACCGGTCTCGAGCTCAGATCTACGGAGAGGCTTGGTCTGATTAATTGGTTATAGGGTAATTTACTCGTTCAATCTAGCTACTGGGGAAAGCAAGCCAACTTCACTCGATACCTGTCCCAAGTTCAGGTCTACGGAGAGGGTTGGTGTCAAGGAGCACAATTGAAATCACTTGGAGCCTAAACCAAACACTTGTCTCAAAGAGGCTAGTGTGAAACAGCGACTCCATATCAACCTGAGAAAAGCTTTTGGTGAAGAAAATATAGTAATGTTTAACTGTGAGTGCGTGCGTGTGTGTGATATCCAGAAAATGCGCATGAACATATAATATATATTTACATTTGCATGTATTCCCTTTAACTGAAGATGAGTGAAATAAATTCGCAAGGGCTAAAATATTCTATTGATTCGTATCTTTTACTCATATATATATATATATATATATATATATATATATATATATATATATATATATATATATATATACATATATGTATATATATATATATATATATATATATATATATATATATATATATATATATATATATATATATACATATATGTATATACATATATATATATATATATATATATATATATATATATATATATATATATATACATATATATATATATATATATATATATATATATATATATATATATATATATATATATAATTAAATAAACATTATGTCAACACATTAAACAGATTTTTGTCCCTAGTCGGGATTCAAACCTAAGATACACGCTCGGTGTGCTACCAATTATACCACAAAAGGCATATGAAGCAATAAAAAAGAAAAAAATCTCAGCTTACTGCTGGAGCTAAGGAACAAAAACAGTATCGAATGTCTATGTAGATGCCTATATAGCACAGATTTTGAATCATATTTGAAAACAAGCCAGGCGCGAGGTTGGGAAGAAAGAGTAAAATGAACAGAGACACTCAGCAGAGTGATTATTCCCTAGTTCCAGCTGGTAGCTGAGACCTTTCTCTCATACCTTTGGTGCTCTAGGTTCGAATCCCGGCCACAGACAAATATATATATATATATATATATATATATATATATATATATATATATATATATATATATATATATATATATATATGTATATATATATATATATACATATATATATATATATATATATATATATATATATATATATATATATATATATAAACTGTGTCTAAACTCACTACTTAACACTTGCGGTTCCTTCACTTTTATAAATAAACTTGAGAGTCACGAATGACTTGTTATTTTACAAGTAAAAACTTTAATAATATATTCTGCAGTTCATCCTCTCCCCCCAAGGGTACAAATAATAAACATATTGGTCAACCAATAATGCCAGATATTAGTGCCAAAGGTCTGTAATCTTCCTCTGATTTACTTTGATGATACTTAAGTGATTGCAAAAGAGACTAGAGATTTAGACACTTATCTGTGTCTCAAAATGACTTCCTTTATATACATGTGTTTGTATCACCGTGGCTCAAGCGGTAGCGTCTGCGACTCTGAGGCGTCAGGTCGTGGGTTCGCGCCCCGTCACTGTCTGAGGCATGCACTCAGGGTAACGATTACATCTGCCAAAACAAGTCCTTCGCAAGAAGGCAACCGTCCAAGCCCTTAGTTGAAGAGGGAGGCCGTGACGTAAAACCGGAACAAACAACAAACAAACTGTCTCTCAAAATGACTTCCTTTATATACATGTGTTTGTATGTGTGTAAAATCTGTGAGAGTGTGTGAGAGGATTTGTGCATGTGTGTAAGTGTAAATGTGTGTGTGTAAGGAGAGGTGATCCTCCGAGTTTAATAATGGACATTGGATTCGCCTATATAGAATTTGCAGAATTTAAAAAAAAAAAAAAAATACGAGAGCCTCTAATGACGATATAAATGTTAACGTGATAAAACTTTTAAACATAGTCAAAACATGTGGACTAACTACTTGAATCGGGAATTAAAAAATCACCGATCGAGCCCACCGCAGAGTGTTAGGAAGGGCATCCAGTCTGAATTCCCCAGCCACAGTCATTCTGAAGCCTTCCCAATAATGGGGATTCATAGCAACACATAAAACGCAAACACTTAAAAACAAAGTGGTCTTCCTTCACAAGGGCGTTGAGTCCGTCTCAAGACACATTCAGCATCTTGAAAACTTCAGCGTTTTACAGTCTCGAGCCTCTGAACTTCTCCTGACAAGTCATCTAATGGCCTTGAATGAACTGTCGTTTGCAACTCTTTTCCTTCTGAGGCAGCAATGGCAAAACGACGAAAGACCAAAAACCAGCAACGCTTCATTAGGCAGCCAATCATCACAAACAAATCTCCGGCCAAACTGGCTCGCGATTTCTTTTGTAATAGACTGCAAAACGGCGCAGTTTCTACCAATATTTCGTTTTATCTTTCAACCAAGTCATTGGGAGAGTAACCCAGTTCAATATGCTGCAGGTCCCGAGCCCAGATCAATGAAGAGGGTTTTGTGTTAAGAAGGACACCCAGTCATAAACCTGCAAGCCAGAATGAGCCACTAGTCTCAAATTTGTGTAGGTTCCAAGCTCGAATCATTGGAAAGGAATGGTGTTAGGAAGAAATCCAACAATAAATCTAAACCAAACAATAGGCCATGGAGGACAGAGACCCCATATGAACGTGGAAAAACTGTCGCCGAAAATTATAAAACACTTCGTTCTACCCTCCCTTGCAACACAGACACAAAATACTCATCTACTCTTTATCACCTACTACAAAGTCGTCAACATAAATTATCGCGAAGTTGATCAATCACATCCATACCCTTCACCCCAGTTACTCATTCAGGGAGCTTGTCGAACACAGTTATGCAACAATTGGAAGGTGCCTTCGCCTTGTGTTTGAAAAGCAAGCATTTCCCCGGGGAGATAGTAGCCACCCGTCGAGGTTCTCTACTCTTGGTTGGCATTAAAACGAAGACTAAGTTGGCTACTGATCATATTCCAAGCTCGAATCATAGGAAAGGAATGGTGTTAGGAAGAAATCCAACAATAAATCTAAACAAAACAATAGGCCATGGAGGACAGAGACTCCATATGAACGTGGAAAAACTGTCGCCTAAAATTATAAAACTCTTCGTTCTACCCTCCCTTGCAACACACAAACACACACACACGCAATACTCATCTACTCTTTAAAGTTTTCATTTTCAAAACTGCAATCTATTTTACATCTTCGCTATACTTACTTCGCCACAGAAAGTTAACCTAGTCCAAAGCTTCACTAGAAATAAAACTAAGGTGTAGTGTATTAAAAAAAAAAAAAAAAAAAAAAAAAAAAAACGTGGATAAGATTCCTTGCCAAGCTCACACACAAAACAATGAGCATAAAACATTCACACGTGTCGTGCAGCTTCAGTGCGTCATATTCCAATCAACAGCATATTCAGACATTTCCAAGTGTAGTATTATCCCAGTTAGCAAAGATTACGGAAACGAATCAATATAGATTGTATTCCATATGATAATTAAGTCTTGAAGGATAAATTATGCCTATCGTGAAGGATTCTTACATGAGAAAATCAAGTCAATGTTTTCTTAGCCTCATCCTAGCGACTTAAAGGACACAGAAAACAAGCAAGGAATTTTAATCGCCAGACCTGGAGATGCAGATGAGAGCAAAAGGAAATTTAGACCTTGTTAAGAAGAGTAACCCCAGAGTGCTCTTGGGTTATTCATATTTACAAGGCAACCTAACTTGACATAGTCTAACAATTTACAGTTTTATATAACTCTTCATGGGGATCTGGGGGTTCCTCCTTTTTGGAAGGTTCGGAAAGTAATATCTGAAGGACAGCTTAAAAAATTATAATCAGCTGCGTTTTTATGCTTTTCTTGAGCCCATTCCCATTTATCCAGAGATTTCACCTCATTTCACAATACCAGTTATTCTTGAATACACTATAAATCGCCACCATACAAACATCCTTAACCTCAAAGCTTAAAGGAGTTACGGCTGGGTATGTTTACTTCCAATACAATAAACGGAATTCCATACTGGCAAATAAAGCCCCATTAACGCCATTTCAACAGTTCTCAGAAATAGCTACAATGAAATCAACAGATTCAAACTGGAACTTATAAGCAATTATGACCAACTGGAGTTTAACTCCACGGCCTATTTGTGTATGGCTTAAATTTGCATAGAAAGCTGACAATATCAAGAACTATCAACAGGGACTCCTTAAGCTTACGTAACATCATTTCTTGGTGGTTTTGTGTGTCACAGTTAGCCTCCATTCAATATAAGAGCAAAGTTGAGAGAGAGAGAGAGAGAGAGAGAGAGAGAGAGAGAGAGAGAGAGAGAGAGAGAGAGAGAGGAGAGAGAGAGAGAGAGAGATGTTGGTTCGAAGTCAGAAGCGCTCCTTTCAAGACATAACCCGTGGGAACAAAGATGACTGAATCGACTTGCTAATGATGCACAAAAAATATAAGTGAATATGACAAGCAACAGAGAGAGGAGAGAGACAGACAGAGAGAGAGAGAGAGAGATGAGTTATCGACAGCTTTTCTCCATTGGTTATGGAGTCTCTGTATGTCACTAACCTCACTGAAAGCAAGTGTAGGTTTTGGCTCAAAAATGATATTGCCATATGCCCTTCCTGACTGTAATCATCTCCAGTGATCCTGGTTTAGGAGCGGGACTAAGTTAAGCTGGCTTGCTCAGCCAGAGGCCAGATTTGTAGACCTATCCTCTCATTATAAATAAAAAACGCAGGTTCAAATTACAAATAATAATAATAATAATAATAATAATAATAATAATAATAATAATAATAATAATAATAATAATAATAATAATAATAATAAGCTATACAGACAAACTCGGCAAATAGAATTGGCAATATACAAAATTAAAAAAAAATAAAAACAAATATATTCACCAATGGTCGAGTATTAAAGGCGAAAAATATAGCAGATGCTTATGCAAACTTAGGACAAGCACAGACAAAAAGCAAACAGACAATACACATAAATATTCACCCCAGAATCTCTATTGCACAGACAGGTTCAGCTACAAAATTGTACAATAACTTAGTTGAGAAGAATATTGAGAAAATCCTTTTTTAAGAAAAAGTTATAAATATCCAGAAAGAGGCTTTAATAAGGAAATTTAATAAGCTTAAAAACAAAAGAAAATATAGGCTGAGTTGAAAATTATTTACATTTTGCAAAGAAATACGGAATATTAAACAATAAACAAGAACATATACATTCTAAAAAGTCTCAGGGTCGAATCCTGGTGTGAGAGTTTGTGTTTAATATAGCCATTGTTACCAATTGCATGAAATAATCATCATTACCAAATCGTAAAAAAGTAAATGCCATGGTACATTTTAAAAGCTAAATACAAAAATCTTTTCTACATAAACATTGTTACAACCTGTCTCAAGTCTACAACTCAACAAGTGGTCTACTGGTAGTTCAGTACAATGTGTGGTTCTGGAAATGTGGTAGATTGAAAAAAAAGATACTAGAAATTAACCTGTCAAGAAGCTCGCTAAAGAGACACTCCTTTTTTTATGACCTTACGGTAGCTTCAGGTTAAAGATGTTAAATAAATGTATCCCTTTTTGAGAAAGTATCAAAAAATAGATCTCGTTGGTTAGGCTACTTGACACAGGATCTCATACTGTACTATTAAGGAAAAAAAAAAAAATGCTAATTTCTATGAAGTAATGACAATCCCTCTAAGCCGACTCTGAGGCGTCAGGTCGAGGGTTCGCGCCCCGTCACGGTCTGAGGTTAGCAAAGGCATGCACTCAGCGTAAGGATTACATCTGCCAAAACAAGTCCTTCGCAAGAAGGCAACCGTCCTAGCCCTTGGTTGATAAGGGAGTCCGTGACGTAAAACCGGAACCGGAACTAATGACAATCCCTCTAAGCTAGAAAAAGGGATTATTTTACTGTCATGTCAGGTTAGGTTAGGATAATATACAATTATCTTTGCTCGAGAGGGCGATACTACTAATAAAGACCGGGAGATTATCTAAAAGTGAACATTAATTAATTATTAGTAGAATTGTTATAACTTAATACATGGAATGCAAATGTTCTCTCGCTAAGAACATTTTAATTATAATATAAAGCTATGAAAGGAATCACAGCTGTTTGGATAAAACTTGACACAATATGATGAATTGATCAATACTCAAAAAATCTAATCAAATCTAATGTCAAATTAGGCCTATTCTAAAATGCGTACCTTAAAATCGTGTGATATTAATATTAAAATAGAGAACAATATTATCAATTTCAAGCTTGGATTGAGACAGAAATACTTACAGCTGTCACTCATTCCACGAGAAGAAAAAATATAATCATAGCCTACACTTAAAAACTGGCCATTGCCTCATAAAAATTAAGAAATTTGTCCAATGTTTAGCAAGCACATGTGTAGGATGGCTTACGCTTTAAAATCGAACTTGGCTTCATTGAAAGCTTCAGGATGAGCAAGAACAGTAAAGCCTAAGCTTCAGAACCAACTCAAGCCTCATTGAAAGCTTCAGTGGTAAGCATATAGAGCCTACGCTTCAAAACTGAAAGTAGCTTCACTAAATACGTCAATAGTAAGCATGAATAGGGTAGCCTACGCTTCAAAATTAACCCCAGCTTCACTGAATATGTTAAATTCACTTCACAGAAATGAGAAATTACAGCTTCAACTCCCGAAATAGTAAAAGATGGAGATGATACCACTTGGACAAAAAAAAGAAAAAGAAAAAAAAAGGTTTGACATCTCAGCCAGGGGTATCTTTTTGTGTTTTGTAGATACAGAAGATACAACGGGTAGAAAAAAGAAAAAAATGGAAAATACTGCCGAAGACAGGCCGGTTTAACCTTCTTCAGATAAGTTATAGCTACTGTTACTTCCCTTAGAACTGGAAGAATGGCCTAAGTTCTTACAATAGAAGGGTGGCAAGACAGCGGCCTATTTTTGCGGTAGATATGTAGATAGATAAGACAGTTGGGGTAGATAATGGATGGTGTAGCTGATGCGGGGGTGAGATATGGATGGAGGAGTGATTCTGGGATGGGGTAAAGAAGTGAAGGTACTGAATGTGATGGTAAATGATGTCGAGATATAGAAGTGGTTAGGATTTGGCATATGGAATGTATAAGATGAATACTGATAATATCAACATTTAGCCATTAAACCCTTGTTTTAGCTATTGTTTCATTAAACCACATTATTAGAACAACAAATAAACCCCCAATTGGGAGGTTTAACCCCCACAGTTTACCATTATGATGTAGAAAAAAAAAAAACCTAAAAGACAGTGGAGACTCCCACGAGAAAGAGTGAGAGGCACTTTTGACTTAATGATCTCTGGCGGTCTCACTGTTGATAGTGGCCCTAAGTGCCACCCGACCAGGGACAATCAGTGGCACCTTAAGACTACAATGTTATGGACTCCGTCATCAGAGAAGAGTGAGGAGTACTTTTTTTTATTTTTTATTTATCTTAATTATTTGTATACACGACGTATTCTCAACCGTTTTCTAAGGATACCGCGATTTTTTTTTTTTCGAACAGGGACGGGTTGAAGCTGAGAATCATGGCTGGATGTCCACCCCAATTATGAGGACACTTAGTGACATATAAAACGAGGATTACTATACAACATGAACATTACGACATACTGTACAAAAACTCATTTAAGCTTTTCCCGTGTTCATATGGAGTCGCTGTATATAACAGGCCTCTTGGAGACGAGTGTTTGGTACTGCCTCAGAGCTTTATGGCCAGATAATGCTCGTAGCACCAACCATCTCCACTGATCCAGGGTTTGGGATCCGCACCGTGTTAAGATGGATTGCTCCAAAATCGGCTGGATTAGCCTAATGCGATCCTTATGAGTTTGGTGATATCAGTAGGTGTCAGAATAGGCATCAGTAGGTCAACTCTTGTGACCCCCTTTATTGGTGTCAGGGATCCACAAGGGTGGGGGGGGGGCACATAGTCGCAAGTGAGAATAGACGGTGTGAACGAGCGCGATAACCTATAAAGAGAAGTTTCTCAAAGAAGAGGCACCTAAAAAAATCGGATCGGAACAAAACAACGGATCCGGACAAAGGACCGGAACAGGACACTTAATCGGATCCGAACAATCAGAAATGGACAAATATCGGACTCGGGCATAGAATTGGATCCGGGAAAAGCATCGGATTCGGAAAGACTCGGATCAGGACAAAAGACCTATGCAACCAATCTTTCTAAATCAAAGTGCAAAGTAGGGCAAAATATAATTAGTCAAAATAGGTTAAGCTAGGTTGGGTTAGGTTAAGTAAGGTAATTTTCAATTCAAACCCAAGCACGATAATAATAATAATAATAATAATAATAATAATAATAATAATAATAATAATAATAATAATAATAATAATAATAATAATAATAATAATAATAATAATAATAATAATATCCTATACGGAGTCACTGGTTGGTACAATCATGAATACTTAAGTAAACAAGTTTATACGGAT
The DNA here is from genome assembly GCA_037179515.1 of Halocaridina rubra. Taxonomy (NCBI): domain Eukaryota; kingdom Metazoa; phylum Arthropoda; class Malacostraca; order Decapoda; family Atyidae; genus Halocaridina; species Halocaridina rubra. Next base: position 87,253 of record JAXCGZ010001989.1, on the reverse strand, counting down.
ATATAAATTTGAACCAAAAAATATAAACTTAGTTGACTTTTAAATCAGTGGAATTATACAATGATGGCCATATATAAATTACATAATAACAACAACATAACAACACAAACAACAACAAGCGTGGGAAAGAGCGCTAAAAAATCACTGAATTAAAATTGTATCGCCTTTATCACAAGTGATAGTGAGCGATAATGAATGACAGTGAGGCGGCGCCTGTACTCTGTGTGTGTGTGTGTGTGTGTGTGTGTGTGTGTGTGTGTGTGTGTGAATATGTGTGAGTGTGTGCGTGTGTGTGTGTGATGGGGCTTAAAGTAAATTAATTCCACAACCTCAATTTTACCCAATCCATCCTACTAACCCATTCCACAATTTTCCTTTTGGCTAACAACAACAACAACAATAATAATATTAATAACAATAATAATGAAGAGAAACGAATGCTACTCAGAAATTCCTTGCGTGTCGTAAAATTGACAGCAGAAGGAAAGTTATAGAGTATTCCTGTTTCTACTGAAACTTAATTTTGCTACACTCTGTAATATCTCCAATTCTACTACTACTACTACTACTACTACTACTACTACTAGTAGTAGTACATAAAGCATATAAATAAAATCACATATCCATATAGAAAATGAAACATGAAATATAAAAGCAATTACAACTACTACTACTACTACTACTACTACTACTGCTGCTTCTACTACTATTACAACTAACTTAAAAAGGAAAAGAGGAAAGACACACCACGACCAGGTGCTTCTGTCGCTGATAATGGGTTAGTCCCAAGAAGAGATAAGACGCCATTTTATCAAATTAATCTTTCGCTCTTAAAGAAATCACTGATGATATTAATCCATTCTTTCTTTTATCTAAGTTCCTTTCCCACGAGCTGAAATGAAAAGTCTTATTTGATAGCTCCTTATCAAAGTGTTTTCTCACGAATTTAATTAGTTAAATATGAGTTAAAGCTGTTTTATGTGATGTCAATATGCCATTACTTGCTATCACCTTATTTGTTTGTTTTTTGATTCAGTAATTGATGTATTAATCCGTTTTTAATTAAATATGATCATCAAATCTTTCGGTTTCTCCTGTCAGGGGTTGCCACAGTATATCAGTCTTCTCAATATCGCCCTATCGCTTGCGTCCTCCTCCCATCACACCATACACCCTTATGTCCTCCCTCACCACATCCATAAACCTCCTCTCTAGCCTACCGCTTAGTACATGGCCAAACCATATAAGTCTCACTTCTCACACAATGTCCCCAAGTCTTATTACCTGCACTGTCGATCTAATATAATAGGTATATAATACAATATATTTTTATATATTATTATTTTACTTTAACTTAATAATTTCGATATTTTTCCTTAGGAAAAGCAATTCCAATGCAGTCTAAAATAAAACATTAATATCATTATTTCTTTAATCTTTTCAGAGGCAAATTCTCTGGACAGCTACGAACGCAGAAGAGAGAGAGAGAGAGAGAGAGAGAGAGAGAGAGAGAGAGAGAGAGAGAGAGAGAGAGAGAGAGAGAGAGAGAGAGAGGCAATAACAAAATTCAATACAAAGAGTGGAATGCACCATGTAAACAGAATGACAGACGTTGCAAAATAAAATAGCAAATTTGACCTTGAAAAGATATTTGTAGTGCTGATTACCGGTGGTGATATCGATAGTGATGATAATAGTGATGAAGTTCTAAATAGTGATGCCAAAGGCTTGTGGTGATAAGAGTTGCAATGAGGGATGATTATACAGTCTTTGGAGAGATAATGACAATGAAGTTTGTGGTGATTGTGATTATGGTAGTGATAGCAAGGGTGATGAAGCTGTAAATAGTGATGTAAAAAGGTTTGTAATCTCTTAATTATATCAATTATGACGTTTAATGATTATACAGTATCGGGAGAGACAGAAGTAACAGTGATGACAAGTATGTGGTGATGAGAATAATGGTGATGAGGTTTTAAATATTACATTAAATGCTTGTAATTACGAGGTGACTTTAGTGTTATAATGTGAGATGATTATAATATATTTGCAGAGATGTAAAAGGTAATAATAATGATGAATAATCTGTTGAATGGTGAATAAGGTGGTGACACTGTGGTGATTAGTGGTGATTTCAAAGTGGTGTTAAATAATATGATGCATAAATGGTGAAATTAAGTGATTATTTCAGTGTAATGGAAGCTGGTAGTGATGATGATAATGTACAAAGGATAATGGTGATGAGAGTAATAGTGATGTAAGACAGTTGAAAGAACGTGGTGATAGAAGTCATTTCAGATGTGATGATCAAGGATGGTAGTGATGATTAACGTTATAGTAAAAAAAAAAAAAGGTGGCAGTAATGGTGTCATGTAATTATTGTGATATCAGTGCGAGTTAATGGTAAAGAACTTGTAATAGTGATGCTGAAGGGTTGCAAAATAGTGATTATTTCAGTTATGAATGAAACGATGACAAATAAAAATAGTGATGCTAAAATAATTTACTTTACAATGGTAATAATGTAGTAATTATGATGAGATTGTTATGACGCCGGAGGAAGTAATGGTGATGAAGCTGGATTAATAATAGTGATGCTTAAAGACTGCAGAAGACGATGTTTTCAGTGTTATGACTAACGTGATGACTAGTTTTTACTGAAATAGTTATGGGACAAATAGTGATGAAGCGCATGGAGGTGCTAAAAAAAATGAATATAAATAGTTTCAAATAAGAGTAAAAAATTAGAAAAATGAGGGTTACGAGATGAAAAATCGATCGTGACCCCATGCTCAAGGTAAATAATAACAACAACGACAACCGACGACAATTTAATATATGAGAGAAAAATGGGATCTCGAAACTAACAAATCATTGTGACCCCGTACGCAAGATAAACAATAACGACAACAACAATGACTTTAATATACCCATAGATGTATTATGATAACTATCTATGTGACATTAAAATCAAAGTGCACATAGTGATAAGCGCTGTAATTCTCTCTCTCTCTCTCTCTCTCTCCTCTCCTCTCTCTCTCTCTCTCTCTCTCTCTCTCTCTCTCTCCTCTCTCACACACACACACACACACATACACAAGCAGCCGACCATAGCGTATACAGAATGCACCCGGTGTATCGTTAAATATTCCTAACATGTACGATAATCCTATCCTATGACACTCATGACTTACTTATTTAGTTTTATTAACCAAATACTATTAATAAAATACATACGCAAGGATTAACACTAATGAAATATTAAATATACCTTGATAATTTATTTAAAAAATTATTCACTCCTTTCATAATTTTTTCTTTAGGGTCGCTAAATTTGAGATTAGCCTATTCCACTCATTTCTTTTTAATATATTTCTCTTCTAAATTTTTTTCCCCATCACACATTTTCACTCAATGCTAACACATCCGTCCTTCTTCTCACAGATGTAACAAATCTCCTCTCTTTTACTCTCACAGTTTCACAACCACACATACAGAGCAAATTACTGGGATCCTGGAGGAGGTTTTTCTGGCAGAACCCCATCGAATGCGAAGTAGGAATACTCAGTCCCCTGGCTTTGCCCAAGTGAGTCGACTTTTGCGAGACCAAGGAGAACACTGAGGAGGTATTCTAGTTCCCGAGCGCAAAGAGGAAGAAATAAGAAAATGGAAGGCGAGAGAGAGAGAGAGAGAGAGAGAGAGAGAGAGAGAGGAGAGAGAGAGAGAGAGAGAGAGAGAGAGAGAGAGAGAGAGAGAGAAGAGAGAGAGAGAGAGAGAGAGAGAGAGAATTAACTATAGGAGGCAGAGTACCCTGGATTCTTTACAACAGTCGTTATTAACTATGAGATAATAGGAATATATAACGCATAGGTTTATGTGGTGTAGTAGGGGCATGTACTCTTAATCAACGGCTGGAACACACCAAGAGCTAAGGTGAATCTGCAGTATTTGTTCGTCTCTTCTTTCTTCTCCTCTTTCCTCTTTAGTTTCCGTTTTCTTGGGGAGCTGCTGCTTCTAGCATTTCTACTCCTACTACTACTACTACTACTCCTATCACAAGCACTGTTGTTAAACGATATTTCTGTAAGGCATAAAAATGATGGAACCATCTTTTCCATTCGCAAATAAGGTATTTTCTTGAGTATTTTTGACTACTATAGTAGTAACTGTAGTATACTACAATTACTACAGCAATTATTTTGATCTGCAAAGCCCGTATCAAACCACAGTCATAACAATACATGCTTGCATACATTGTATATATGCATTATTATATCAAATTAATGTGATCACTGCTGCTGCTACGACTACTACTACTACTACTACTCTCCCTGCTTTTACAGCTCCAGCTACACTACTATTAGTCGATGTCTATATACTACATAAAAAATAAAAAATAAAACTAATCTTACCTTATATATAATTACTCGGCATATGCGTCTCGCAAGGCAAATTTTAAGTTATGAAAAATTACAATGAAGAACAGTTTATGATAATGTACTACAGAGCGAACATTATAATGCACGTAGAAAAAATGCAATGAATATACATTTTCTTTCAATAATGCACGTAGGAATGATACACTCATTTAATTTTCAACAATGCACGTCGAAATATGCAATAAAGTTCATTGTTCAATGCCCGCAAAAAAATGCCTTTAAATGCATTATACGATAAGACAAGCAGAGGAATGCGGATATATACCTAAATTCCAAAAGGCTGGGGAAAAATGGGGAAAAAAGAAAATAAAAATGGAAAATTGGGAAATAAATGCGGATCCAAAAATCCATAATGGTAGGATAAGCTAATCTCCAAATCCGGAATAACACTAATCGTCTTTTTTATCCTTAAAAAGCACATAAAATCCACAACAAACCTTTTCACTCAAGAACCCATTGAGGTTTCTATAGGCATAAGGCCCACGGAGAGAGAGAGAGAGAGAGAGAGAGAGAGAGAGAGAGAGAGAGAGAGAGAGAGAGAGAGAGAGAGAGAGAGAGAGAGAGAGAGAGAGAGAGAGAGAGAGAGAGAGAGAAGGAAAAGAAACAAGTGAGAGAAGCTTACTAAAGTCCTATAAAGAAAAATGAAAGAAAAAAGAACAAAGGCTAAAATAAGAAGTTAAAAAAAAGAAAAAGAAACAAAGTAAAATTTTTGGGAAGAAAAAATAGCTCTCAAATATCGTGTTTATGTTAGGCAACGGACCACTGTGTATTTATGTGTTCATTTCTAAGAGCAGCTTGAGATAGCAGAGTATATTCATTCTCTCTCTCTCTCTCTCTCTCTCTCTCTCTCTCTCTCTCTCTCTCTCTCTCTCTAAAGATTTTTTGTTTTGTCCTTAAAAACGATAAAGTAAAAATTGTTAAATTCAAATTAATAATGATAATAATAATAATAATAATAATAATAATAATAATAATAATAATAATAATAATAATAATAATTTCCGGTTTTACGTCACGGACTCCCTTATCAACCAAGGGCTAGGACGGTTGCCTTCTTGCGAAGGACTTGTTTTAAGAACATAAGAATAGAGGACACTGCAACATGCCTACTGGCACACACGAGGCAGCTCCATTTTTTAATTGTATTTTCAGCATGTCTAACCTATTCTATTCTACTCTACTTATTTATTCTATTTTTCTTTTTATGAATTTTCTAATAAGCACTAACCTATTCATACCCACCCTACCTCTGTCATATGTCTATCTAATCTACATTTCAAGGTGTCTAAGGTATTGGCATTTACTATCATACTAGGAAGCTTGTTCCATGCATCAGCTACTCTATTACCAAACCAATTTTTACCAATTTCCCTTCTGAAGCTAAATTTATCAAGCTTAAATCCATTATTACGAGTTCTGGTTTGATCATGAATTTTTAAAACTTTATTAATATCTCCCTTGTTAATCCCTTTAAACCATTTATACACTTCAATCATATCCCCCCTAACTCTTCGCCTCTCTAGAGAATGTAGATTAAGTTTTTTTAATCTGTCCTCATATGGAAGATTTCTGATATTGTGTATCATCTTGGTCATTCTTCGCTGCACTCTCTCCAAGGATTCAATTTCCATTCTATAATAGGGTGACCAGAATTGCACAGCATAATCTAAATGGGGCCTAACTAATGCAAGATAGAGCTGCAAAATAACTTTTTCCGTCCTATTGCTGACGCTTCTTGAGATAAATCCTAAAATTCTGTTTGCTTTATTTCTGACTGCTGTGCATTGCTCTCTTGGCTTAAGACTACTACTCACAAGAACTCCCAAATCCCTTTCACACTGAGAACTCATGATTTCATGGTTATTTAGCTTATAACTAGTATTGTCTTTTATAGTACCCATTTTAACTACTTTACATTTTTCAACATTAAATTCCATTTGCCATTTGTCCGACCATTCAGATAATCTATTTAGATCTTCCTGTAAAGCATGAATGTCTTCTTTTCCATTTATAGTTCTACCTATTTTAGTGTCGTCTGCGAATTTACTTAGGTTACTACTGATATCCGAATCCAGATCATTTAGATATACGATGAATAATAGGGGACCCAGTACCGAGCCTTGTGGTACCCCGCTAGTAACCGAGCCCCACTCTGATTTCTCTCCATTTATGCAAACCCTGAGTGCATGCCTTTGCTAACCTCAGACCGTGACGGGGCGCGAACCCTCGACCTGACGCCTCAGAGTCGGAGACGCTACCGACTGAGCCACGGCGACTACCAATAATAATAATAATAATAATAATAATAATATTTATAACAAAAAACTAATCTAAATCACAATATCACTTAATAAATAACGAAAATACTTTATAACTAACTGAAGCACGTGGGCTTGCAATTTGGAAAAAACTACTTTAACAAGCATTTTGTTTTTTATCTTTTGGTAAACTTTCATTAGTAGCTTTGGTCAAAGCAAAACTTAAGACGCACACACACACACGCACACATACATACACACATTTACCAGTGACTTGGGATGGTAATCAAGTGGTTTACTTAAACACTCTGTGTTAATCTCTCTTATTTGCTTAGTCCCATGTAATTAAGACGACACAGAGGAGGAGGAGAAAGAGGAGGAGAAAAATAAGGAGACATCTTTTTATTTTCCTTTTCTCCTATAAATAGAAGAAGATAATCCTTAACCACGCAAAAGCCAAAATAAAACGCTTCCGAAATAATTTAAATCTTTAATTAATCATAATTATAGCAACTCAGTTAACCCAAAGATCTTAAAATTAGTATTTTCTTTTCTTCACTTAATTAAGCATTTAAACGTACATGGGAGAGAAGACGCGCGGGCAGGCACTCCCTCAGGTATAAAACAGTTATTACCTGTTATATATTTAAAGAATTTTTTACAACACACTGATTATTGCTTTAATTAAATTCATTTTTTTTCTACATAATTGCAAATGACATTTTCATGTTTTTTTTGAAGGGATATACCTTGAGAGAGAGAGAGAGAGGAGAGAGAGAGAGAGAGAGGAGAGAGAGAGAGAGAGAGGCCTATTTTATTGAGCAAATTTCCACCCTCGATTCTCTATCAACAGGGGGAATACTTATAAAAAATTAAACAGTTACTTTATACTGACTTCATTAGTCTATCTGGACTCATAGGCCTATGGAATATTATCACCTACTTTATCAGTATTCAAGAAGTTCTTGATTCTAATCTTAAAGGACGCGATGAAGACCTACACAGCCTACGAATTTAAGAAGTATCTTGAGAAAATAAATGTTTAATAGGCCTATTATTATAAGCCTTGTGCAATAGACCGAGTTTAATAAAGGGTAGGCCTATTCGTATCCTCCAGCTACCGAAATGAAACATGGGAAAATTGCTAAATTACATTAATTTATCCGGTCCTACTTCTGAATAAACGGGGAAAAGCTGGCGTCAAGAAGGATATTCGGCCGTAAAATCCTGAAATCTGAAACAAAGCTAGACTATAGAAGAAGAAGAAGAAGAAGAAGAAGAAGAAGAAGAAGAAAATAAGAAGAAGAATTATAATAGAGAAGAGCGGGAATAGAGATGGATGGAATATATAAAAAGTAATATATGTTGGAAAAAAAATTAGCATATGAGTGAAAATACGACACGCAGGAGAACACGAAGGAGGTATATATTTAGCTTAGCTATTTATATATACTTATTCATTTAATCATTCATATATTTGGCATTTATTCATATATACTTATATTATTCATTTATTTATTTTTATTGGAAATTGTTCATCATTCTCTCTCTCTCTCTCTCTCTCTCTCTCTCTCTCTCTCTCTCTCTCTCTCTCTCTCTCTCTCTCTCCAATAATTATCTACCAATCGATCTGTTTCTCTTTCCCAGGCTTCTTCCACGTAAGGAATCCTTACAGATGGATTTTTTTCCCATTTTTACCTTTACTAAAAGTAAAGGAAAATTACACTAAAATAACAAAAGAAATTCTCTCTCTCTCTCTCTCTCTCTCTCTCATTTTTTACTTTTAATATTGAAATATCAAATCCACGAGTTTTTAGTACTTCAATGAAGATTATTTCACACAATAGATCAGTTAAATGATAATTATGTACCAATTCAAAATTAAATTAACGTAATTAAATTGACGTTAATTCAAAGTTATTTCATGATTAAGTCATATTTGAAATTTATGCAAATTAATTTAAAACAAAGTAATTCAGAATTAAATAAAAAACAATTCATAATCAAAAGTCAAAATCCATTAAAACTAATTCAAAATTAATTAAAATTAAATAAAAATTAAAATAATGAGATTTATGTATTATATAGTATACCACAAAATTATACAAAAATATGAAAATTCCAGATTTTTTTTTTAACAAAAGATGCCCTTAGGATATAAAAAATATTGATGTTTATTATTATTATTATTTTTTATTTTTTTGCGAGTGTCACATCTGTACAGGCAAAAATTGCTCTCAACAGGCCCGAGCAACATGAAAAGATTAAGATAAAGAAAAAGTAGAAGTTTAAGAACAAGTCAGAAATTAGAGATATTTTGAATGTTTGAGGATAGATAAACTTCACACATAATTATGGGATAGAAAGTTCATACGCAAACATCGTTGCATTAATATCTCCACAATGAAAGGCATCTCTGCCTTGTCCTTAACCTTTTTCTTTTCCTTCGCCTTGGTATTCTCTCGTGCCCGGGCCTTTATTGATGAGGGCAGTTTCTGCCTGTTCCGGTGTCACACTCATAAGAAAAAATAATTATTAATAAAGTTATAAATTGTAAAAATAGCTACATACTTGCATGTCAGAGGGAGTGCCTGGGTACAGATATTCGCATAGTAAAAAAATAAAGGGATATTATAGACAGACTTCATAAATACATATTGTAATCATATATATATATATATATATATATATATATATATATATATATATATATATATATATATATATATATATATATCAGGGGGTGTGCCTGCGTGCACATGTCCCTACGTACGTATATTAACATCATAAAAAACTTTAAAAATATATGTAAAGTAAAAAAATACATATAAAAGCTTTGAATTCTCTCCTAAAATGCACATTACAGAGATTAATTTCCATAAATATGCATTACTGCACTCTCATTTTTGTACATATCAGTGTTCCTCCTTCCCAAAATGCACAAAAAAATAAATAAAAATAAATGAAAACTAAAATAATAAACATTGGCTAAGACTAGGCAAGCAATATTATCAACTCCATCTAGACAGAATTTCCGTTCTCCAATCCCTTATAACTGACCCAATCTTCCCTGGATTAGGATAATCTTACCAGGCAAATATGTAAATTGAAAACCTCAGGAGAGAGATATCTGAGCATCCAATCAGCATCCGCGAGGACGGGAGATCAGATCTGAGTGATAGATAAATGTGTAATAGATAACTAGACCTTTCAGGACAATGCACTTGGATAGGATCCAGTTTCAAAAGGGTATTGTTAATTTTAGCTTGCCTTCTCGTCAGTTCAACAGGTGCATTAGTGCGTACGCGCGTGCATGCGTATGTGTGTGTAAGATGACTACCTAAAAGAGAGAGGCATTCGTGAGGTCGACAGATCGCACCTCGTCCAGGCAAGAGAGTTTAAGCTGTTTACTGGGGAGGTTACTACTGTGGCTGGTCACCACAGTGGGGGGTTGGGGCCTGTGCCGGCTGGCGACCGCCCTATGGGTCCTCCATGACCCTTTCTACCCATCCATGGTGGAGAATCGAAAAAAAAAGGGAGAGAAAAGGAGATACAAGTGTCAAGCCTGATTCCCGAGGGTTCAATCCCACCGCGAGGCGTTAGGTAGGCCATCCAGCCATGATTTCCTTATAGCTCCAACATTGCTGCGTCCACCCCAAATTGAATGGGGTCTAAGTGTGACACATTAAACGGTAAAAATTACTTATTGAACCTACTATAAATATTATATATGAAAAGCCAAATTGGGTTTATCATGTGGTAATACTTTTCAAAGAGTTATATATATACCTGGAATAATTAATCTTGACATAAAATCATACGCACACATTAGCAAATAATAAAAAAAGACATTTCGTCAACCTTTTTATTATGCATCAGGTGCACAGCACAAGAAGTTAAAACCTTTGCAGTTTCTCGACAGCCTTTTATGTTTTTCAGGTACACAAACTATAAAGTCAGTACTCTTGCAATTTCTCGCTAACCTTTTATATTTTCAGGTACAAAGAGGCACGTAGTCAGAACCCTTGTAGTTTCTCGTCAACCTTTTATATTTTACCAGGTAAACAAATCACGCAGACAGAACCCTTGTAAGTTTCTCGTCAAACTTTTATATTTTATCATGAACACAAACACACGCAGTCAGAACCCTTGCAGTTTCCCGTCAACCTTTTATTTTACCAGGTACACAAAGAACACAGTCAGAATCTTCGCAGTTTATCATCAGTCTTTTATATTTTACCAGGAACACAAAGAACGCAGTCAGTAACCTTTGCAGTTTCCCCTCAACCTTTTATATTTTACCAGGTACACAAAGACAAGCAGTCAGTATCCTTTGCAGTTTCCCCTCAACCTTTTATATTTTACCAGGCACAAAAAGAACACAATCAGTAACCTTTGCAGTTTCCCCTCAACCTTTTATATTTTAACAGTTACACAAATAACAAAGTCAGTAACCTTTGCAGTTTTTCGTGAACCTTTTATATTTTACCAGGTACACAAAGGCACGCAGTCAGAACCCTTGCAGTTTCTCGTCAACCTTTTCTATTTTACCAGGTACATAAAGGCACGCAATCAGAACCCTTGCAGTTTCTCGTCAATCTTTTATATTTTACCAGGTACACAAAGGCACGCAAACAAAACCCTTGCAGTTTCTCATCAGTCTTTTATATTTTATCAAGTACGCGAAGCACGCAGTCAGTAACCTTGCATTTCTGCTGCAGAAAATCTCCCTTAATTGCTGTCCAAACAACACAAAGTGTCGTTTGTTTCTCTCGTCTCTTAATTACAGAGTAGATCCACTTTCTTAAATGAAGCATCAAATGCATCGTATTAGATAATTTAGAAGCTTCTCTTAATAGCCGATTCATACATTCTTAAAATAATCTCAATACTATTTCATAATCTTGAGCTATATTATTAATTTGCATACAAACTCTTGCTTACTGGATGCAAAGACCCTTTTTTCTAATAAATTTATTTAAATATAAAAACACTAAGACAAATACACTACCTGGAACAAACAAAAATTATGATACTGAATCATTATTCATTCCTTAAAACGCATACCTTGCACAAACTATCGTGCTTCCTGGATGTAAAGTACCCTTTTTTTTCCAATAATCTAAAATAAAGCACTTACGAGATTGCAAAGTAAAAGCTAACAAGTGATTCACCACTGTGTAAATCACTTATTTTTATTCTATACGCACCGTCGAGCAACCTGGATGTAAAGAACCCTCCTTCTAACACCCTGCCCAAAACACTAGAAAACGAGGATATTAATAAGAAAATAATAGCAATAAAATATGGTAAAGACCCCTCAATAAAAAGTTTCGTATAAGCCACCTCTCCCCAAAAATGGCTTCTTTCTCGAACAACTGTAACTAACAAACTCATGGTCAAGCTTCTTTTTCCCAAAAATGTAATTTCTATTGAAATCAAAAGCAAAAATAATCCGGATTTTTCCTAGAATCAGTGTAAAATCTCTCTCTCTCTCTCTCTCCATTGTGTAGTCATACCAAAGAATAAAAATAACACGATTTTTATTGCTTTATTGGTTCCATACCTCAGAGAGGTTCAGAGGTAAATAGGTAAATAAACGTAATTTCTTTAATTACCTGAATTAAAGCTCACCTTTACCTGATCTCGTTCGAGCCTCTCACGAGGTAATGAGGAGTGAAAAGAATATAAAGAGAGAGAGAGAGAGAGAGAGAGAGAGAGAGAGAGAGAGAGAGAGAGAGAGAGAGAGAGAGAGAGAGAGAGATAATTATCTAGCTCACCTGTATTGATTCTTATTATTTCCCTACAGTACAAATATGTTTGAAAGAAAGAAATATATTTAAATAAATACCGTAACTCCTTTTCAGATTGTTTCTCTTCCTCCTCCATTCTTCTTCTTCTTCTTCTTCTTTGTAAGACTCTTGTGAACACTGGCAACCGCCTCAGGCTGCAGTTGCCAGAGGTCACCAGGGGTGAAGCTCATGGCTGGAGGGTTGAACATGGAAAATGTCTCTCTTTTTCGTCCATGTTTTAACACACTTCGTCCTTCTTAAAAGACCAAAAGGCAAATCATTCGTGAACGAAAATTAAAAAATCTAAAAAAAAAAGACATTTGAGGTTTGTGCACTGCTCTCCGAACCGCCTTAATTTGGATCTTGCGGTAGTTACCAGCGGAAGTTACCATTTGGCCGTGGGAAATTAAAGATATTTTATTTCTATTTTTCCAAAGGCTTAAAAAGGCTTCAAAGCTATAGGTTTCTATACAATATGGAATCACACAGACACAAAACACACATATTTATACACAAACAATTAGTAAATGAAATAAAAAATCTAAGTCATGAGCAAAGGCTAAGCGAGTTACACTTACCACCACTTGAAGCTAGAAGAGAGCAAGATATGGTTACGTTTTTATAGTCTTCAATAGGTTTTAAAGAGTTGATAGGGAGTGATTCTTTGATATGAGTGACTCTAGAACTAGAGACCATACTTTGAAGCTTTATAAGGAAACTTCTTTGCACTGAATGAAGAAACAGTTAGTGCTTATTTCATTCACAGCTTTGAGGAGAGATATATTTATGAGTAAAAGCCATCGGCAAGGAAACGGGGAGTTATAAGCATAGGCATCTTTCCTATAAATAGAATTAGATTAATAAAGTTATGTCAGCGCACACATGCACACACAAACACAAACATTTTGGAATGACAGGTAAAATGAAATAGATGGAGAGAGAGAGAGAGAGAGAGAGAGAGAGAGAGAGAGAGAGAGAGAGAGAGAGAGAGAGAGAGAGAGAGAGAGAGAGAATTAATGTCTACTCCACAAATGATATTATTTACAACAATACTTTGTTCTGTTTTTTCGTTTTTGTCACACAATTAGTCCCAATTTGCAAGTGGGTGGAATAAGAGAGGTTGGAGCTGGGGGATGAGTGGGATGCCATTCCTAACGCCCCAGTGGGATCGAAGACGGGTATGTCACTGTTTGACTCGCGCGATATAAAGGAGATACCTCGGCCCCCAAATAATAATAATAATAATAATAATAATAATAATAATTTATATCATCATTATTATTACTATTATTGTTGTTGTTGTTATCATCGTCCCACAAATGATAATTATCTTGTATTTGTTGACAGTCTATGAAAGGAACAAATAACCAGAGCCATTAAAGAGAATAATTTGGTATATATCATCAAGCAATTACTGAGAGAGAGAGAGAGAGAGAGAGAGAGAGAGAGAGAGAGAGAGAGAGAGAGAGAGAGAGAGAGAGAGAGAGAGAGAGAGAATCGATTGCATGACTTCTTCATTCATCACTCCAGTAATTTTAATGTCTAACAGCAGCGACATCGAACAAGCGGCTTGCAAAATGGACAATCAAGAGGTAATAATAATAATAATAATAATAATAATAATAATAATAATAATAATAATATATTATTATTATTATTATTATTATTATTATTATTATTCTTATCATCATCATCATCCCACAAATGTTAATAATCATCTTAACTTGCAGTTCATTGTTTTAGTCCTCTGAAGATGGTTCTGGTATAATCGGAAAGCTATGTGTGAACATTTCAAAAAACAGGCCCAAATAAGCTACGAAAAATGAGTAGATTTTTTCCAGTTCAAAACAATATTTACAATTTTTACATTTACCAAGGATAAACAACACCCTAAACAACATAATAACCTTGTAAAAAACTCAGCAGGATAATGAATATATGAGTAAATATTCAAGAAGTTTATAAAACACACCGTCTAAGATAGTCCAATAAAGATATGCAATTACAGACACTACATCAAATTTCTTTAGTATCATAAACGTCAGAAGGCGCTACTGTCTTCAGAATACTGAACAAGACCCAGCACCTCACTTGACATATCTCTAACACTCAATCCACCAGCGTTGTACCTCCTACCTAATCTCTGTAATTACTTTTAAGGTAGACGAGTACACAGGTAAATGGTGAGGAGGGGAAAAAGATGATGAAGGAAAAGAGGAGGAGGAGGAGGAAGAAGAAGAGGAAGAAGGTTCACGAGGAGTGCTCAACAACTTTTTAGTTGCAACAAGAGAAGAGGTTAGGCTGTGTCTGGAATACATTGGAAGAAGAAGAAAATGAAGAGGAGGAAGAAGAATGCTCAACCTTTTAGTTGTACTGAAGAGGTTAGGCTGATACAATGAACATGAACGGCTATGTGTCTTGACTATTTTGCTAGCAGCTATTAGTCTCCTATATTCCTTTTTTACCTGCAGATGTGATTAATTAAGAAAAAGACACCTTTACATTTGTGGACTGGGTACGTTCAATTTATATTTTTTAATGTCCAACCATTCTGAGGAATTGGAATTCTCTCTCTCTCTCTCTCTCTCTCTCGTTTTCTCTCCCAAGATAAGAAAAGTGAGGTTGATATAAAAATCTCTGAATTGGTATCCAATGCCCTGGATTTGAAAAAAATGTTAGGTTTTGTGTGTAAAAATTATTCATAAACCGTACAATACTCAGATCTCAATTAATTTACATAAATAATAAAAGGTTTTAGTCTTATTACTTATAAATTTGCAACTTATATAAAAAAAATTAACCGTTTTTTGTTAACACAAGTTCTTGCAATGTGTTGATCAAAATACCGAATTTGTTTGTGCTTTTGTTTTATTTTTTTTTCTTCTAAATGTTAGAGAACACTAGGGTAACATATAAATACGAAATATAAGAAAAACAGAAGATCTAAAACGTCCCCTCTACACTGACAGACAAAGGACAGACAAATAAACATCTATTGCCCCTGTCCAATCGATAGACTAATTGAGTACACATGTGCATCGAGAACACACCATGAATAAATATACAATAGTCATGAGAACTGCGGTGACGCAGTGGTTAAAGGACTCGACTCGGAAAGGTACAAGCAGTCTTCATTCCCCAGCTCCAACCTGTCTGATATCCTCCATAATGGGAATTAATTGTGACCTATAAAACGACAAATACACCAACATATAGACAAAGTACAATACAAATACAGTAATACAGTTATTGTTGCAGCCTACTAATGAGACACCGCGGGGCATGGGGAAGGGAATCTATCCTATAATCTCTCTTACATCTCCAACCTCTGTGTTCATCCCGAATCGAATAGGGGCAAAAATACAGTTCTTGATTACAGGTAGCCATTTTTAACAGGGTCATACAGTGAAATATAGGAAACAAGAGGCCTATAAAAAATCCACCATAGGTCTAAATTAAGACAAAAGACAAAAACTCGGTTTTGAATATCTTCACAAGACGAATAAATATTTTTCCACCTGAAGGAGGGGAGCTAGAATACTTCCTCAATGTTCCCCAGCGTGTTGTAAGAGTCGACAAAATGAGGCGGAGTGAGGCGAATGGGAATCCCCTCCTCTGTATTTTCTCTTCCCAAAGAGTCAGAGTATTTTGCCTTGACTCAGCCACCCCCCTTTATATAGATAGATAAGTCATTGGTATAGATAGCCTATTGGGGATAGCCCCATAATTCCCTACAGTTCTACTTTCGTTACGGTTCTGATATTCGAGTTAAATAAGTAATATCACAAAACATTTAAATTATAAACTGACTATGATTTAAAAAAATAAGAATAAAAATAACATTGTAATAACATAATAAAAAACAGCAACGCATAAGTTATATACATACATACATATACCTTGGCTGTTTCCCCCTTTAATTGGGGGGTAGCCGATATAAAAAAAGGAAAACAGTTTGGGGAGAAGTTATTCTCCCCTCTACTCCCCCTCTTCTTTGACGTCTCACAGGAGGTTGGTACAAGGGGGGGATTCCTAGTCCCCCCGCCCGTCCACTTTTAGTCGCCTTTTACGACACGCAGGGAATACGGTGAGGCTATTCTTTGATATTGTGCCCGCCCCACAGGGCACAGGATACATATATATATATATATATATATATATATATATATATATATATATATATATATATATATATATATATATATATATATATATATATATATATATATATACATACATATACACACACATATATATATATATATATATATATATATATATATATATATATATATATATATATATATATATATATATATATATATAAAAGTTTATATTCACTGCACCATACGTAATTGTATATTATTTTTTGAGACTTAATATTTATATTCTCAACTGCATCTTTACAAGGTAAGATCCAACCTCTGGTGGGTGGCCCATTCAAGAATCCACTGGGGGAACAAATCAATCTCAACCCAGCGCCGGCTCCAAGCCCAGATCACGGTAAGCGTCGGTGCCAGGAAGAGCATGCGGCCGTAAAATTAAGCTATACCAACACAAGTTCCAACAGGGTAGTGCAAACAGCGACCCAATAAAACATAGGGAAAATGCTGCTGGGATGGAAGTAGCAGCTCACATAGGAGGTCCACAGATAAATAAATAAATAAAACAGTCTATTTATAATATATTAACAAATTTATAAAAATCTATCAATATATAAGGCGTCTATTCAATATTAAGCTAATTGTCTTAATTTTGAAGCATATTTAAAAGCATTTACAAAAATATCAAGCAATGTGTAATTTATCAACAGATGTTATTGTCACCATAATCGATTGCATCTTTATAATGGCAACAGATTTATTTATTATTTAGTAATGATACTTGGTAATTTATTCAGATAATTCCATGGAATGCGAACACAAGTTGAGCGAGAAAATGGAAAATTTGGGAATTTTCCAGTAAATAAACGGAAGTCGAAAATAATTTTAGTCTTTAATATCAGGCATAAAGGCCAATAAGTAGATTTTTTTTTATTGCAATAGGCCTGTAATCAGAAAATAGTTTTTATTGTAATAGGCCTATGGGCACAACCTGAAAGATATTTCTGTTTTTGAAACAGAAAAAGGAATTTACTAAGAAGAAAATATGCATAAAAAATAAAATAGGTCTTGAAATATGGAATTATTCCAAAACAAAATAAAATAAAATAAAATGAAGAAATAACTAGACAATGAAGACATTATGTAAAAATAAACAAAATATCTTGAAGAATCAGTGATAAAACTCATAATAAGTAAATATACAAAATAGAATAATTCCTGACAAATTCCAAGAACGACAAACAACTGCGAGGGAGATAACAAGCAATTTTGGGACTCGAATTAAAAAGCATCTTTTTGAGAATCTTAAGGTAAAAAAAGGGCCCTTTCCTTTCGCCCCTGACCTTTGACCTGACACTTAAATAGAATTACCTTGACGAATTTTAAGAGATCAAATTGCTTTGCCGTTTCTGAAGATAAATAATGGAGAAAGAATGTGACAAAAATAGAGAGCAATAAATAGACACACACACACACACATTAAATAAATCTATCAATAAGTCAAAATATTAACAAGAATATGTGAATAATAAATAATATTAAATGTCCGCTGCTCATTAAGAACTAATTATTCTCATTGTAAGGAAACAAATATGGAAATGATGCCGATAATAACGATCCTGTATCTAGTGGCATACTTACTACTCTATTATTAACATTATTGTAACATTTTTATTACAGCATTATTATTTTCTATGAAAGCTACATTTAATTTAACTATATGTCTAACCCTCTTATTTGTTAGTTTAATTACATGTCTACTTATAAGTTACTATTAATGTTGAATAACCATTGTACAAAATGGAAATAAATGTTTTTGTTTGTTTTGTTTGTTTGCATAACATTATGTATTCAAATTTAGCTTTGGAGAATTTCCTTATCATAATCACATACACACACATGCGCCCACAAACATATACATATGGGCACACGCACATAGCCAAATCTCAAAAACCATTATCCCTCCTCCTTTTTTTCTTTCTTTCATTCTCTCCTTTTTTAACTACTTCCCAGAACATCAGGAAAATTAAAACGATAAAATATACAGTTGGTATTATAGATGCTAAAAGTATTAATTCCATGTGAATAAAGTAACTGTAAAAAGACGAAACAATAATAATAATAATAATAATAATAATAATAATAATAATTAATAAAAATAATAATAACAACAACGACAAAAATAATAATAATGCAATAATTTTTTTATTTACTTATAATGTACATACATACATATACATGGTCCCATTCCCCTTGTAAGAGGGGGGGGGGGCGAGCCAAAGAATCTCGCATTCTCCAAGATCCACACATACCTCCAGTGCTCCTCTTAGTTCCTTGGAGATAAATGCACACACTAGAAGATAGATCACATCATCCTAAAAATTTCGCAATAATCAAATAAATATATAAGTAAATAAATAAATAATATAAATAATACATATGTGGTGACTATTCCCAGAATGCCTGCTTTCACCTGGTCAATGAATAGTCTACTCTCAGTTTTTTGCAGGCTACCGTACACAAAAATATTTACTCCACCAACTTCAAATAAAGCTGGGCTAAAACTTACTGGCTTATAATTAAATATTAGACAAACTGTACGGTACTAAAGGGGAAGGGCATGAGTTACGTTTGCTTCATAGTTAGTGGAGAACTCCCACTGGTTAATAACACAAATACACTAAATAATATTAACTGAACACTGCATAAATCCAGGCTTAAATAAAAGACTCATCGATAAAATATAAAAAATATATTGAAAAAAAGTTAATATTATAATGGAGCAATATTTCAGCCCAAAAGAAAAGGTTAAATTTTACAAAATAACAAAGAGTTATAGCTCCAGGCACGACTGCTGGACACATCAAAATAAACAACACTTAATATCAACAAAAATAATTGTTCAAAATCCAAAAACTTTATGCAATATTAAAACAGAGTCACTGCTTGACAAATTCGACAGCACTAGTTCAAGGGGCGAAATGGGAGGCTCATAAATTTACACGAATTTTACGAGTCTCTAACAATAGGTCATCACCTGATGCTGTCCTCAGAGAGAGTCCTCGTCCCTTCTGTAAACAAAGCAGACGAGCATCACATTCTAAAATAAAAGTATATAATTTTATCATATTATACATAATTAAGGATTTCCTAAGATTTAGATTACCTTTACAAACAAATTCCAATTATTCATGAGAAAATGATGAATTAATGACAAAATAAATGATTGTTATAATATAGTCTCTCAATGAATATATTCATGTAGGTAGATGCACAATATTAATTATGGAATTACAATAAAACACACACACGGTATAGCTAATGAAACTGTGTGTGATAGACAGATCACCACACTCTCCCCAAAAAAGGGTAGGAAGCTAAATAAATCACATGCACAAACATAATAAAGTGTAGAACAAAAACAGAAAATTCAAAGGCATAATTGACAACCTATCCTACTCCAACTGAGTTGAAGAGTCTAACAAAGCTGGCTCTTTCCTCTGGTAAAGGAGGGGGAACTGGTTGAGATATCGTCTTGCCAACTGCCTTTTTACACAAAATACATGGTTTTAATATTTTCTTCACAATAACTCTATCTTTAGAGATCCAAAACTGCTTCCTAAGTCCTGACAACATTTGTCCTAATCCACAATGATGATGTTGAATATGATACACCCAATTAATGGCAACTTCACTGTCACACCATATAGTGCAACCTTTGAATGCTAATTTCTCATTAGACAAGAGTGTCTGAGCCAATGCTGAGGCTAAAGTAAGTGAGAGTAACTCTAACTTAGGAATGGTGAGTGGAGGATTTGGCGATACTCTTACTTTACTCATAATGATATCACTAGATTTGCTTCTTAAGTCCACAGCATATGCAACTAATCCATAAGCTACTTTAGATGAATCACAAAATATGTGCAAATCTGATACACCAGGGACAATTACAAATCTAGGATATTGAATGGTTGACACCTGATTCCAATCTCTGCAAATAACTGAAAATTCTTGTACTAAAGGTTCTGGCAAAGGTTCATCCCAAGAACACTTACTTCTCCATAATTTTGAAATGAATAACTTTCCCTTGATCATGATTGGTGATAACAATCCTAAAGGATCAAATACACTAGCAATTACAGATACAACTAATCTCTTGGTGATTTGATGATGCACACACTCCTCCTTGCACACTTTCTTACTGGAGTACAATTTGATTTCATCGTTTACAACATTCCAAGAAATTCCTAAAACATTTACATTATTCAGATCCAATTGGTCATGATTAACACCTACTTCATCATTAAATTTTACATCATTGCTCACCCAACCTTGTAATGGCATAGAGGCTTCTGCTAAAATAGAATTTACAATGGAATACTCTGTTTTTAACTGTTCAGAGTCTGAATAGGTACAAACAAAGTTATCTACATAGAAATGAGAGATCAGAGACTTAGCTACTGGATGTGAACGTGTCTCCAAGTGATATGTGAGTGTTTTCTGAAGCAAAAAGGGAGATGATGTTGTACCAAAGAGTACTACTTTAAATCTATAGGTAACTATTTTCTGAAGTGTTTCATCCTCGAACCACAAGAATCTACAGAAATCTCTGCAGTTTGGCAAAATACCTATACGTAGGAAGGCTTTGGAAATGTCTGATACAGCAGCTACAGGGTTAGTACGAAATTCAATGAGTGAATCAACAAGTTTATGGGTTAGGCTTGGGCCTGTTAGTAAACATTCATTCAGACTCTTTGATTGTGAATCAGCTCTACTAGAAGCATTAAACACTACTCTAATAGGAGTGGTAGGAGAATTCTTGTAGACTGGATGATGAGGCAAGTAATGAGTCAACCCATCTGTAACTGTAGGGTTATCAGTTTTCTCAATGAATCCCAATTCAATGTACTCATTAAAAATCTCTGAGTATTGTCCATAAAGTTCTGGACGAGTTGCAAAGGATTTAGCTAGTGACATGAGCTGACCATAAGCTCTTCTATAGTTAGTTGCTGGTCTCTCAGTGCCCTTAAAGGGTAATTCCACAAAATACTGATTTTTCTGCCTTCTGGCAAGTGGACTCAAAATGACTCACTGATTGTACTTCCGCAGGTGTTAAAGTTTCATTCTTAATACCAATAACATCTAAATTCCAAAGGTTCTGAACTTCGGACTCAAGGGTTTGTACTCCTACACGAGCACAAAGCACATGTTGCCCATTAACTGTGTTAACTGACTGAGAACTAATTGCCCACTTTGGCATAGGTCCAAAGATAATCGAACCTGCTGGACTTGACAAAAGTGTAATTCCGGAATAGAAAGTACGGTTGGTTACAAATCTAGAATAGTAATCTGCACCAATTACCATACCTATGTCACTAATCACATCAGACTCAACGTTAGGATCTGCAAGTTTGATCCCCTTTTTTGTGAGTGTTTCTGCAACACTAGCAATGCCAGGTACATATAACGTAGTGTTAACCTTATCATAGACGACAGCATAAATCGGAATACGTTGTGTACCAATGCGTACTACAATACGAACGACGTCGCACAAAATGTTTTCGGCTTGATTACCAAATAAAGTCAGTTTAAGTGAGATACGAAACGCTGGATTGAGTTTAAGGCGCTTTACTACTGCAGAATGAATGAAAGACCGTTGAGCACCGGTATCTAAAAACATCCTAACTGTTTCACGTACCCCAGCACCAGAAATCTTAACAATTGCTGTAGGAAGTGCTACTGAAGGAAGTGGAACCTTATTAGTCTGGATATCTGTTTGAACAGAATTAGCGACACTGTCATCTCTTCCTGACAGGATTGTAAACTTATCATCCACTACTACTTGATTAGTGGGAATGTTACTGTTAAGGTTAGTTCCATTATTAATAACTGTTGGGGCATTAGACGCAACTGACACTTTATTAACTGCAGTACTACGGTTGGTTAGTTTCATGCAGAGAAAGGTATGATGTTTGCCATTACAATTTCTACACTCAGCCGTCTCTCTACACTGTGAGGCTCTATGGCCTTTCTGCATACACACGAAACATAGTTCTAACTCTCTAACTCTGTTCTTCCTGGCTTCATGAGTTGCGTAATTAGAACAAAACTTAGTATTATGAATATCCTTACAAAAGAGACAAGGTTTGTTCCAAGTACTTGAATTGCTAGATGACGAATTAGACTTATTTTGAGTCTGGGACACAACTACTTGTTTAGGTACTGTACTAAACCTATGATTGGAATTTGTACTAGAATTCTGACTAACTACTACTTTAGTTTTGGAATGTGCATCAGAATGTGAAACTTGCTTATTCCTAGACTGATTAGAGAGAATACGAGAACATTCCATGACCTTGATAAGGTGTCCAATACCATCCTTCAATTGTGTAATAGTCAAAGTATAAGTACTGTACTTATTAAAAAGGTACTCTAAAGTTTTAGGACTAAGTTTCTTAGCAATTATGTCTTTTATTAGGTAGACATCACAAGGTACTTGGGTTACACCCTCTATTTGCATCAACAAGCGTTGAAATGTTAAGTGAAATTCAGTCAACTCAGTTAAATTATGTTCAGGGGGTTTCATGTCCATCAAATCTAAATGTAATTGTTGCAACAAAAGGTCATTGTCGGCAAAGCTTTTTATCAACAAACTTAATGCTATACTGTAATTACCACTAGTTATGGGAAGACCTTCAATGGTTCTATAAGCTTTACCTCTCAAATAAGATCTGAGCATGCTAAATTTCAATACTGGGTCAATGTCTTGACGACTATCAATTAAACTACTAAAGGAATCCCCAAAACAATTCCACTGACTCAACTGACCATCAAATTCAGGAATCTTAATCTCAGCCAACTTAGGGTGTGGAAGGGGTCTAGCAGGTACTACTGTCTGACTAGGAGCTTGACTAGTTGTAGCTTGTGCTTGACTACCAAAGGACAAATGATCATCTATAGCTGACTTAATTTGTATGAGCACTTTATAGGCATTACGTTTCAGAGTTCTGTGCTCTCTAGAAACTTGGCTAAGCTGGGTACTGTCAATAGCATCTTGACTAGCTGTCCAATGTACATCAATGGACTCGTACAACTTTGTAAGTTCTGCTTCTGAAAACTGTAATGACCGTAAGGATGGTGGAGGAGACGCTTTAAGGTCATGTTCTATAGAACTGAGCATATCTGTCAGATCGTCGGTTACAACCTTATAAAGTTCAAACGCTTTACTTTCATCAATTAATGGTAAAGACATCTTGCTGGATTAATCTTTACCTTATACAAATCACAATAATTTTGGCTAGGTGGCCAAACTAAACTAATACCGAAATTCACTAGGATTATAATATTTATATCCGAGGTACACTTGATTACACACGCATGTATTCAAATAGCTAATCTAAACCTTCCCTTGGACTAAAGAATTCGACATCAGCAGTGATATCACAAAAAATATGCCATGGATTTATGCGCAGTGTTTTAATATCAAAGTTCAAAAACAATACCAAAGGTAGCCTATTCCAAATTCCATTCAGTAAATGTAGTAAAGTATGCTAGCTAGGGTAGGCACCATCCGGTTCGAAGGACCAGAAAAAACTAGAATATGTGGTGACTATTCCCAGAATGCCTGCTTTCACCTGGTCAATGATTAGTCTACTCTCAGTTTTTTGCAGGCTACCATACACAAAAATATTTACTCCACCAACTTCAAATAAAGTTGGGCTAAAGCTTACTGGCTTATAATTAAATATTAGACAAACTGTACGGTACTAAAGGGGAAGGGCATGAGTTACGTTTGCTTCATAGTTAGTGGAGAACTCCCACTGGTTAATAACACAAATACACTAAATAATATTAACTGAACACTGCATAAATCCAGGCTTAAATAAAAGACTCATCGATAAAATATAAAAAATATATTGAAAAAAAGTTAATATTATAATGGAGCAATATTTCAGCCCAAAAGAGAAGGTTAAATTTTACAAAATAAAGAGTTATAGCTCCAGGTACGACTGCTGGACACATCAAAATAAACAACACTTAATATCAACAAAAATAATTGTTCAAAATCCAAAAACTTTATGCAATATTAAAACAGAGTCACTGCTTGACAAATTCGACAGCACTAGTCCAAGGGGTGAAATGGGAGGCTCATAATTTACACGAATTTTACGAGTCTCTAACAATAGGTCATCACCTGATGCTGTCCTCAGAGAGAGTCCTCGTCCGTTCTGTAAACAAAGCAGACGAGCATCACATTCTAAAATAAAAGTATATAATATTATCATATTATACATAATTAAGGATTTCCTAAGATTTAGATTACCTTTACAAACAAATTCCAATTATTCATGAGAAAATGATGAATTAATGACAAAATAAATGATTGTTATAATATAGTCTCTCAATGAATATATTCATGTAGGTAGATGCACAATATTAATTATGGAATTACAATAAAACACACACAAGGTATAGCTAATGAAACTGTGTGTGATAGACAGATCACCACAACATAACTAAAAATGTGCTATTCGAAATTAGGATTTCTGATATCCAAGAATTCATTTCTCAAACTAACATCTCTCTCGAATCTCTTTCCTAAGTAGCAAAAACGATTAAATAATCACTTGATAATTACTGCAGCAAGGGTTGAAATTGTCCTAACAACCTCTTCTGCTAATCATTTCATTACAAGTTAAGAGTGGAGTAATCACATAATCTGCTTCCCGCCAAAAATGACCCTTTTTATGACTTTCCCGCTAATTTTTTTTTTTTTTTTGTGCCCGGCAAAAATTCTCTTTATATTTTTGCGCCAAAATATTAATTTTGCTTCCCTATCAAAACTACTATTTCTTTTTAACATTCAAACTAACTATTAATGCTGTCGCCAAAAAAAATAATAAATAATTACCCGCAAAAAAAAAAAAAAAAAAAAATTAGGCTTCCCACTAAAAACCTTTTAAGTGTTCCCTCCCTCCAAATTTTTTTTGAGCATGCCTGCCAAGAAGGATTTTCAGCTCTTTAATATTCCCACCAAGTTTTCTTTTTATATTCCAACCCAAAATATTCAAATTGAAGTTAATAATAATAATGAATTAGAGAAATAACCTAAAAAAAAAAAATGAATGTTAGATTTACTTAGCTTAGTCAGTACTTCGGTTTGACACCATCTGAAAATGGAAGAGAAAAGTATTAGGCTAACTAATTATATAATATATTTCAGGATATTTTTCTAAATACCTGAGGGTGTAAAAGGAAACATTTATAATAATAATAATAATAATAATAATAATAATAATAATAATAATAATATTCGTTCCGGTTTTACGTCACGGATCCCCTTTTCTAACAAGGGCTAGGACGGTTGCCTTCTTGCGAAGAACTTGTTTTAGCAGATGTAATCGTTACCCTGAGTGCACGCCCTTGCTAACCTCAGACCGTGACGGGGAGCGAACCCTCGACCTGACGCCTCAGAGTCGAGGACGTTACCACTTGAGCCACGGTGACTACAATGATAATAATAATCATAATAATAATAATATCAAATGACTTGTGGATGTAATAGAAATTTCTTAACAACTGGCAACTCAGCAGGAATAATGAGTAAACAGGTGCATCATGACCTCAAGTACGAAAAAAGGCATGCAGTAAGACTACTCTGCAGCTCTCCCCCTAAAAAAAAAAAAAAAAAAAAAAAAAAAAATATATATATATATATATATATATATATATATATATATATATATATATATATATATATATATATATATATATATCTGGCCAAAGAAACTAACCAAAATTTTAGATAATTTCTTATCTAAAATTTTTCATCTTCCTTTTAATTCTACTTCACGTGTTCATATGGGTCTGCTGTTTCTCACTAGCCTCAGAGATATATAATGAATATGACTTGATCCTTTATACGGTTAGATGCCCCTGTTGATACCAATTATCTCCATAGATCCGGGCTTGGGGCCGGTACCAAGTGAAGCTAGAAGACCTACCCCTAATGGCTGCATTAAAAGTAAAAAATTCACTAAAGAAATTCTACAAGCACTGACAGGGGTCGCGAATTACATGGATATATAAAAAAAGGGGGTCCACGACCTCAGACAGGTAGGGAACCAGCATTAATTTAATTCTGAAAAATTTTTCAAGCTTTATAACATTCAAGCTTATGTATTACGTGAAGATCAACGGAAAATAGAAAATAATATTAAATCATTTATATATTTATTCATTTCTCTACTAATTCATTTATTCATCTTTCATATTTCTATCATTCATCCCTTTTTCTCAACCCTAAGGGAACGGAAACTATGGGATGAATACATTAGTCCTAATGCAAAGGGAGGAAATGGAAGGGGTGGGTGTGGAAAGGTAGGAATGGAAAGGGGGGGATGAATAGAGGGAGGGTAGGCGGTGTAGGAGGTAAAGGGGTGAGATAGCAAGGAGAGAGAGAGAGAGAGAGAGAGAGAGAGAGAGAGAGACGAAGAAGAAGAAGAAGAAGAAGAAGAAGAAGAAGAAGAAGAAGAAGATTAAAAACAAGAAGAAGAAGAAGAAGAAGAAGATGATTAAAAACAAGAAGAAGAAGAAGAAGAAGAAGAAGAAGAAGAAGAAGAAGCAGCGGTCATATTATTTAAGGATCATTAGCGTGAGTTTTATCTCGAGACGAACAACCCAAAAGGGACATGAATCATGGAAATGAGAAACGGAAAGAGAACAAGTTACGAAGATAAGAAATAAGATAAAAATAAAGGCAATATTTACATTACTAAGACTTGAGGAGAGAGAGAGAGAGAGAGAGAGAGAGAGAGAGAGAGAGAGAGTCGCGGGAAGCGAGAAGCCTGACATAAGCGGACCTTAGTCCCCCAGCTTCAACCTGTCTGTGTCTACTGCCATTAAAATGGGGATTGACCGTGACACAGTCAAATTTACATAGATAAATTTGTTTAATATTTGTAATTAATTTTCTCATTTCTGAATGCAAAGGGAGAGAGAGAGAGAGAGAGAGAGAGAGAGAGAGAGAGAGAGAGAGAGAGAGAGAGAGAGAGAGAGAGAGAGAGAGAGAGAGAGAGAATTAAAACATTCACATTTCCTGCCCATGGCACCAGCCACTCGTTCCGATACTACAACTGAAGGCCTTTTTGACTTAAATAGGGCAGACCAGGACAGGTCGAGGTTAAATCTTCCTTCAGTTACAGTTCTTGTCCTATGCCTACATCTACACAGAATATTGTAGTGTGTTAGTTACAAATCTCTTATTATCCCTTCACATCTGACAAGTCACAATATTCCCCACCTCTGTTTCTTTTGCTTTATGTTTACTTGGTGCCCGGGCCCGAAGATGTCAATCTTCTTTACCCGTACAGGAGTCACACTAAAAAAAAAAAAAAACTTTTGTAAATAAAAACAAACATTCATAGCTTGCGGTTCATAGTAGAACCATCTTCAACGAGCTTAAATATTCTATACCGAGTCAAAATTTACTTTTTTACTGCAACTTTTTCCAGTTCACAAGAGAATTTTGGGTCTTGGAACCTCATTAATCCAGTGAACTTTACATAAGCGATAAGCAAACCCACCCATTTGTAGTGTTTAGTTTGTCAAAATTAGTTCCCATTCGTATGGGGGTGGACACAGACAGGTAGGAGTTATCAGGGGATTAAGGCTGGATGCCCTCCCTAACGCCCGGCGGCAGGATAGAATAGCGTAAGCAAAACCACCCATAAAAGACAAAACCAACATTTTCATTCTTGACTCAATTCAGTTGTTCTACAAAAGACACCCAGGGGGCCAATAAAGGTCAAAATGTCAAGGAAGGTCGAGAACTTGACCTACTCCAACCTTTAAATGTTTCTTAATTATACAAAAGAAAAGATCTTAATGAACGGTTCCAACGAGTGAGGTTATTGCTAAAATACATGTCTGGCCAGATGTGGAATTGGCCTTTTGCATATGTGATTCTGTCACGACACGGGCAAATATATTCTCCTTTTCTCAGTCGGTAAGTCGTTTCCCCTAGGGCTGGTTAGAGAAAGGTACTTAGTAGTGTACAGGAAGTGACATAAGTACAAGCTCGTAAGACAATAGTAAAAACGACATAAAACTTGGCCATTTCGGGAGAAGGAATAGTTCAAAATATGATGTAGAGGGGCGAGGCAAGTGCAGTGATGTTGTAAAGACCTAGCTGCAGTTTCTTTCTTTTTCCAAATTATGTGACTGTGGTTGAGTTTTAACACGGGTTAGAATTCAACCGCGGGGCGCTGGGAAGGATATTCAGCCTTATATACCCCCAACGCCAACCTGTGTGTCCAAACCAATTCGAATGTAGACCAAAACATTTCTAAAATTACGTACTTATGTGATTAAAAACAGGGGCCCGCGGTAGCTCAAAGGCAGAGCGCGCAAGTTAAGTAGTAAAGAGCTGGACACTCGAGACTACAATCCCATTGTAGATTGATGGGAAGGGTATCAAACCTTGATCCCCCAGCTCCAACCTGTCTGTGTCCATTCCCATTCAAATGAGGATTAATTGCGACAAAAAAATCGCAATTTTATGTCATGTGAAGATTTAATCCTAAAGTTTGTTATACACACATTTCACTGTATAAACAAACGCGATTTAATGGTGTATAAAATAAAACACACATGCCAGAAAACGGTGTGAAGTGCGCGCAGAAGCAGATACACAATGGCTTATACCGTTTCATGTTACTATTGATCTCAGTATGGGGATGGGCACAGGTAGGAGCTGGGGAATCAAGGCTGGATGCCTTTCCGAACGTTCCAAGGTGGGTTAGATCACATGTTTGTCATCTCCCGAGTCTAAGGAGAAGACCAATTATCAAATTTAAATAAAATTAGGTCAAGAGAATTAATTTGATAAGTTTGACCTAATTTATCCAATATACTGTGGTCTGAACATGTATTTTAAACTGTAATTTTGCTATATGTAATCAAAATGAAACATAAAATCGAGAAAAAATAACTCAGAAAAATTCTTCCAGTTCATTACTATTGATTTGTTTGTTTGTTCCGGTTGTACGTCACGGACTCCCTTTTCTACCTAGGGCTAGGACGGTTGCCTTCTTACGAAGGACTTGTTTTGGCAGATGTAATAGTTACCCTGAGTGCATGCCCTAACCTCAGAGTGTGACGGGGCGCGAACCCTCGACCTGACGCCTCAGAGTCGCGGACGCTACCGCTTGAGTCACGGCGACTACTAGTTCATTACTATTGAAACTATATGCTAATTATTATTATTATTATTATTATTATTATTATTATTATTATTATTATTATTATTATTATCATTATTAGTATTAATGTTCATTTACTGGCATTGTCTATTTCTTTTTCTTTTTTATTTACTTACTCACCTTTCATCGAAATATTCTCCAACATCTTCCCTTTATCATCCTTTTTTTCTACCATTTAACCCTTTATTTCCCTTTCTTTGCATATCATTAGGATCTTAAGGGTTCCTTCTAAGGCCCCCTTCCCCCTTAAAATGGGTCCGGAAACAGTGACTGGCCATAAAATGAAGGTTTGGAAAATAAGAACAACCATTTTATTTATTTGGTCAGGGACAAAAAGAACTGACGAAATGAAGATGAAGACAGTGACGTACACGAAAGCGCTTAGACCCGTGGCCGGTAATAAAGTAAAGAAAAAAAGTAAAGGTAAAATTTCACAGGTTAGGTTAGGTTAGACTTTTTTACCTGGATTTCTTATATCAGTAGTTTTGAAAGTTATATGAAACTATATGAGTTACTTTTGATCCCCATTCGCCAGGAGGTGGGCACAAGACACGATGGAGCAGGGGAATTAAGGCTGGATGCTCTTCCTAATACCAACCCTCTAAGGAGACAGATGCTGGTTTTGGTTCATGATTTAAGGTCGAATGTTCTTTGCAACATCAACTCTATATGGAGAATGATGTTGGATTTTTGCTCAGTGTTTTACGGTCGGGTGTCTATGCTGATACCAGCACAATTAGGAGACTGATTCTCCAATGATAAGATTTGAGACCGGTCTAAGTCTTACAGTGGTAGACCAACCCTAGGCATTGATCCCGGCTTGAGCCCAGTCTAAGTATTTACGGTCAAATGACCACTTGACACCAATATTCTCCAATGATGAGGCTTGAGACCGGTTTAAGTCTTACAGTGGGAGATCAGCCTTCTTTACTTATCCAGGCTTCAGTCCTGCCTAAGTATTACAGTAGCAAACCAACCCTCTCCACTAATTCAGGCTTTAGACCAGTCTAAGTCTTACAGTGGTAGAGCATCATCTCCGCTGATCCGGCTTGAGACCGGTCTAAACATTTCAGTAGCAAACCAACCCTCTCCACTGCTCCGGGATTGAGATCAGTCTAAGTCCTACAGTAGCAGACCATCTTCTCCGCTGATCAGGGCTTGGGATGGGTCTAACTATTAACAAGTAGCAGTTTAACTTTGCATAATTATTTGGGGTTATTTATTTTTTGCAAGTAATATATACAGTGAGATTCTCAAAGGAAGTCTTAACTCAAAAGATAACGAGAGAGAGAGAGAGAGAGAGAGAGAGAGAGAGAGAGAGAGAGAGAGAGAGAGAGAGAGAGAGAGAGAGAGAGAGAGAGAGAGAGAGAGATCCTCCAGAACGCTAGTTCTTAAACAAATGCTTTAAGAGCCAATAGCCTAAACCTTACCAAAAAAAAAAAAAAAAGTTCTGGATTAATATACAATAAGGTTCTTGGCGCTATTGATCTCTTCAAAATAAAAAGTTCTGGATTAATATACAATATTTCAAGAGTTCTTGGCACTACTGATCTCTTTTGTTTTTATTGTTGTTGTTCTTGTTGTTTCTTATTTTCCCCTGGTAATTAGGGTGGTGTCTAGGAATAAGGATTCTATAGGATTTATCAGTGTTCATATGGGTAGCTTTAGCTTCTAGGAATCATTTAGGGATGAGAGAATAGGGATGGGAGATAGTAGTCACCGTGGCTCAAGCGGTAGCGTCCGCGACTCTGAGGCGTCAGGTCGAGGGTTCGCGCCCCGTCACGGTCTGAGGTTAGCAAGCGCATGCACACAGGGTAACGATTACATATGCCAAACCAAGTCCTTCGCAAGAAGGCAACCGTCCTAGCCCTTGGTTGAAAAGGGAGTCCGTGACGTAAAACCGAAACAAGAATAAAAATAGAGATGGGAGATCTTCGATAGTCGTTACACATGTTTTATTATCCCTTCACATCTGACAAGTCACAATACTCCCCATCTCTGTTTTTATTATGTTTTCTTCGTGCCCAGACCCGATGAGGGTAGATTTTTTTTTTGGGGGGGGGGTCCCGTCCTGGGATCACCAAAAAAAAAATAGTTTTGCAATAAAATAGCCATTGTGTAAATGGAAATAAACTTTATTAATTTTTAACTCTCTCTCTCTCTCTCTCTCTCTCTCTCTCTCTCTCTCTCTCTCTCTCATTTTCGCATCGCGATCTACAATAGTAATAAGCAATTATTTCCTCTCTCTCTTTCTCACACAAATACACACACACACCTACACAGATAGCCCTTTGAAATAACCGACACAACACTAAAAGCACATTAAAAGACACAAAAATACCCCGAACGGAAGTGGGCCTAACCCCCCCAACAGATAAATAAACAGAAAGAAAGTGGTTGGGGGGTGGGGTGGCGGGAGAGACTCGAAGATATATGTCTCAATTTATGGAATTAATAATTTCTTTTATATCTACACATTTCGATATTCCAGCTTTGATTCTTTTCACATTATCACGTGTGTGTTTGCGTGCGTATGTAAGATGGATAGATAGATAAAATAGATAGACAGATAGGCTAGACAGATATACAGAGTAGACATAGAGATAGATAGATATAGATAGAGAGATATATATTTAAAACAGAGCACTTAAAACAGCTCTAGTATTCATGTATCAGTTTAATAGTGAAAAATAAACAAACTACAAAATTAATAGATTAAATATGTTAAAATCAAGGCATATGTGAGGTTCTGGTAGGGAAATTCCATCCAGAACCCTGGTTGTGGAAAGAGTGTCAGTGTAAAAAGCATGACAAAGATGGATGTATTAGTAATGACTGAAACAGAGTTAAAAGGGTAAAGTCTTTAGGATATGAGTGTGTGCTTTGACTAGACCATCTTGCCGTACAAGGAGAAATAAAACGTAAATAAATAGAAAATAAATAAATAAATAAATAAATAATAATTATAATAATAATAATAATAATAATAATAATAATAAAAACAATAATAATAATAAAAATAATAATAACAATAATTATAATAATAATAATAATAATAATAATAATAATTGATTTAAGACTTAGGTAAATGGAATCAATGATTTTCTCTCTAACCATTTATTTATCTATCTGTCTATCTATCTATCTATAGCAGTACAGTCCTTACTTCTCCTCCTTTTTTCCACCTCTTTCTCATCCCCTACTTAAACTCCCTCCATTACCCCCACTCCCTCCCTCCCCCTCAATTTTCCTTCTGGCGTAATATAACAGGTGTGCAGATGGTGTTGCCCCTGAGGCAATATGGCGGACATAAGGGCACTTATTCTATGGGCAAGGCCACTGGGAGATCATGCCAACTCATGGCAGTGCCGGTTCGAAGTCGGGACCAAAGGAAATGTTTGGTGTCAGGAAGGATATACAGCTTTATGAATATGAGAAATACGGCTTAAAATGAAAAAGAATTTTAATTTAACCACTTGGGGGACGACCAGCTCGACTCGATACCGGTTCCAAGTTCGGAACAATGGAGATGAAAAGCGGCAGACATACTTAAAGAACAAAAAACACAAGAGGGTAGTGAGAAGCAGTGACCCATTATAAACAGGGGAAATAAGCTCTTTGTAATGAAAATTAGTTTATATAGGAAAATACATATATAAACAAGTATAAAAACAAGTAAACAATTTCCTTTAAAGACCGTACTGCAAACAAACAAATTAATTCCTTAGATCCAAAAAACAAGACCACATAAGCTCTCCCTATAACTAATACATATACAAATAAACAAATAAAATATAAACAAGTCAATTCCACACACAACGCATTCATAAACATATATATGTATAAATTACTCACACCAAACAACTACAGGATCACCTAAGTAAACAAACGACAAATAAACAAGTAAATTCTATAAACAACTGTTTCACATACAAAAGAAATCAGATGCTCTCTCAAACATAACAAATAAAACATGAAAAAAAGCAATTTCCATTTCACAACTCTCACAAACAAACAAATCACTAAAGCCCTCTCACCTATAACAAAGACATATACAAACAAATAAACAGGTGAATTCACAAAGAACAAGCAATCAAATACTTGTAAATGCTAATACTGTCCCAGGCATTTTAATACAGCCATTTAAAAAGCAATTAACATATCAGTGCCTCTTTAAGTGCTAAAGGGTAATATTGGCCCTAGTCACAGCTGACCTAAATAAGACGTCAATTAAACATACATTTATTATACTTATAAATACCTGTGTGTGTGTGTGTGTGTGTGTGGTGTGTGTATGAAGGTGTATGAGTAGATGTGTACGTGTACGTATATGTGTGGATGCATGTACATATGAGTTGCTATGTATGTTTGCGTAGATATATGTATGTATATGAGTGGATGTGTATGTGCGTAGAATTGTGTGTGGATAGATTATGCATATGCATGCGGATATGTATGTGGATGTGTCTGTATGTTTGTGGATATGTGTTTGTAGAACTGTGTGGATATGTGTGTATATGTGTATAAATCTGTGGATGTGTGCGTGTGGATTTGTGTGTGATATGAGTGCGTGAATACGTACGTGTGTGTGTGCGTGTATTAGCAAACGGGTTGCTTTGCATATCTATAACTTGATCGTAAAAGTAATTTCTCCAGTCAAATTCCCAAGATGTTAGGTTATGACTCTGAAATGGGGTAAGACTGAGAATGGGGATAAGTCTGGAATACGTGGGAATGAGGACAGGGCCCTTTGGCATGGGAAAGTAATAGTAATAATAATAATAATAATAATAATAATAATAATATAATAATAATAATAATTATTATTATTATTATTATTATATTAATTACATTAATAAAAACAACACCAAAATCAATAACAACAACAACAACAATATTAATAATAATAATAATAATATTAATAATGATTTCTTCACTCTAACTACCCCGACAAAGGTAATCAAGAAACGTGACGTCATCCATTAACTGCGTTTTCACATTAAGTGTGAACAAGAAATCACACTTAAGTAAATAACTTAAATAGAGAATAATATGTGCAAGAGGTCAATGACCTCGAGTATTAATTAATTATATTTTATGCTTGAAAGGTGACTAGATATGTCACCATTAGCGAGGAGAGAGAGAGAGAGAGAGAGGAGAGAGAGAGAGAGAGAGAGAGAGAGAGAGAGAGAGAGAGAGAGAGAGAGAGAGAGAGAGAGAGAGAGAGAGAGAGAGAGAGAGAGAATGTAATTACTATAGCTACTTTTACTACTATTACTACTACTTCTAATAATAATAATAATAATAATAATAATAATAATAATAATAATAATAATAACAATAATAATAATAATAATAATAATAATAATTATTATTATTATTATTATTAATGCTAAAATAGAATAAAATGAGGAAAAGAAAACAAGGTCATGGAAGAAGATTAGCAGGACAAGATAATAAGGAAAAAGGAAAAAAAAATGGAAGACGACAAGCAACTAATGAGAGAGGAAGGAAAGGACGAGGACAAGATAATAAGGAAAAAAAGAAAGCAGACAAGAAAATCAGGACAATTGTAAACGAGCTTTCAACTTTTCCATTACATCCATGGGCACAGCGGGAAAACAAATAATTTCTGACTTTCTTAATGATCATCAGCTGTTCTCTCTCTCTCTCTCTCTCTCTCTCTCTCTCTCTCTCTCTCTCTCTCTCTCTCTCTCTCTCCATACATATATAAACATAGCTTGACTCTCATTGACAAAAACTAATATCTCTTCTCCACTTCTCTATTGGCAGATTTTCTTATGTTCATATAGAGTCGCTGCTGATGACTAGCTTTGATGTTACGTTATGGTGTTACTATTGGATGCCTTTTTTAACTCTAACTCTCTCCAATTATTAGGGTTTGGGACCGGTAATGAGTTGACCTGGCTTACTCCCCCAGTAGCTAAATCTGAAAATTTACAAAATCTGTCAATTTCTAACCATTTTGCACCGTTTATATGTCAAAATTTGTCCCTATTGGAATGGGAGCGGACACAGACAGGTTGGAGCTGGGGTATTAGGACTGGATGCCCTTTCTATTGGCCCTCGGTGGGATAGAACTCGCGTTAGTCAAAATTTTACGGCCGAATGCTCTTCCTGACTCCACCCTTCTCCATTGATTAGGGCTTGAGACCGGCTATGAGCTGAGCTGACTCGATCCCCCAATGGGTGGCGTATTTAGACGTAACAATCCGCTTCCAGCGTGGCTTGTAAAACGACACTTGCTGAATTGGCTCAAAATTACCGGTACATTAAAATTGAGGCCGCGGTAGTTCAGTGGTAGAGTGCGTAGGTAAGAAAGTGGAGATTGACAAATGCGAATTCGATCCCGCCAAAGGACGTTAGGAAGGGTTTTCAGCCCAATCCTCGTACAGCTTCAACCTTCGTCCACCCCCATTCATGGGGACAAATTATGGAATACACAACTGAAGAAATGACATGAAAGCAAGTCATGATGTAAAGGGCCTGAAATTCGCGAGTTCAATCCGCAGCGGGGCGTTAGAATGGGCATCTAACTTTAATTTCATAGCTGTAGCCTGTCTGTGTCCATTCCCATTCCAACGGGGCTTAACTGTAACACATAAAACGAAATTATAAATGACATTAAAATACATTACCAGGGAACGAACTTCCTCAAGGTCAAATTTGGATATGTGACATTTCAGGGTCAGATGTTGGGTACGTGGTAGAAGTACCCAATTAGATTGGGGGTATTATGCCCCTCCCCTTCCAAAAACAATGATTATTTTAATAGCTTAATAGGAGAGACTTATCAATCCAGCCACCCAACCACCCACTCACCTCTCTGTCTCTGTCTCTCTCTCTCTCTCCTTCCTTTACTTCTTTCTCTCATACACACACATACACAGACTGATCTTCTCTTTTTCCCCCTGCATACATAGGTAATTTAATTTATTAAAACTTGAGAGAATATGCAGATATCTGTAGAATGGACATACATAGCCCATATACATACACATACACACATATATGTACATAAATGTATGTATGTATACACACGTATACATACATACATGCATGCATGCATGCATGCATACATACATACGTATACATACATACATGCAAGATATTACAAGGGCATCCCTTGCTTTAGTTCTTCAAGAACAGTGTCGGTTACTCTGTAATAATTATCCTAAGATAACAAGAGGGTAAACGGAGGGGAGGATATGAGAGAGAGGAGAGAGAGAGAGAGAGAGAGAGAGAGAGAGAGAGAGAGAGAGAGAGAGAGAGAGAGAGAGAGAGAGAGAGAGAGAGAGAGAGAGAGAGAGAGAGAGAGAGAGAGAGAGAAATTACTTCTTCGCCAAAGGGAGGGAAGTCACAGGGGCCAAGGATATAC